>CM032156.1:16735043-17023953 GCA_018901935.1 Pugionium cornutum
CAACTTGACATGTCCACAATAAACCATCTATAACTGGTTATTTAGAGTTCGGAATGATACGAATCCAACGCCCATGTTAAAGTAGCTCAGTTTTCAATATTTTGAGAAAATCTAAGACCAAAATAGCTACAGCAAAGGCTCGAAGTAATCCAATATATTCGAAACTGCGTGATGTCATGCATTATGCTTCATTTATAAGCCTTACTGAAGGAGCACCAATGATCAGTTTAGAATGATCATTTTAACTAGCTGATCAACTTGACATGTGCGCATAAAATCGTCCGTACCTGTTGATTTAGAGTTCGTAATTATACGAATCCAACACCCACTTTAAACTAGCTCAATTTTCTATATTGTGACAACATTTGAGACTGAAAGACTTACGACATTCAATTTTCTATATTGTGACATCATTTGAGACTGAAAGACTTACGACAAAGCCTCTAAGTAATCCAACGTATCCCAAACTGCGTGATTCCATGCATTATGCTTCGTTTATAAGCATTTACTCAAGCAGCACCAATGATCAGTTTAGAATGATCATTTTAACTAGCTGATCAACTTGATATGTGCACACAAAATCGTCCGTAATTGTTGATTTAGAGTTCATAATTATACGAATGCAACACCCATGTTAAACTAGTTCAATTTTCGATATTGTGACAATATTTGAGACTGAAAGACTTATGACAAGGCCTCTTAGTAATCCAACGTATCCCAAACTGCGTGATGCCATGCATTACGCTTGATTTATAAGCATTTACTAAAGGAGAACCTATGATCAGTTTAGAATTATCATTTTAGATGGCCGATTAACTTGACATGTCCACACTAAATTGTCCGTAACTTTTGATATGGAGTTCGGAATGACAAAAATCCAATGCCCACGTTAAAGCAGCTCAGTTTTCTATATTTTTATTAAATTTAAGACAGAAATAGCTATGACTTGCCTCCAAGTAATCCAATCTATCCCAAACTCTGTGTGCCATGCATTATGCTTCATTTGTAAACCTTTGCTCAATAAGCACCAATGATTAGTTTAGAATGATCATTTTAACTAGCAGATCAACCTGACATGTACGCACTAAATCGTCTTTAACAATTGATTTAGAGCTCAAAATGACATGAATCCAACGCCCACGATAATCTACCTCAATTTTCAATATTGTGACAACATTTGCGACTCAAAGAGCTACAAAAAACCCTCTAAGTAATCCAATGTATTCCAAATTGTGTGATGACATGCATTGTGTTTCATTTATAAGAATGTACTCATGGAGCACCAATGATCAGTTTAGAATTATAAATTTAACTAGACGATTAACTTGACATGTCTGCACTAAATCGCCTGTAATTTTTGATTTAGCGTTCAGAATAACATGAATCCAAAGTCCACGTTAACCTAGCTCAATTTTCTATGGGACAATATTTGAGACTGAAAGAGCTACGACAAAGCCTCAAAGTAATCCAATGTATCCCAAACTGCGTGATGCCATGCAATATGTTTCATTAATAAGCCTTTACTCAAATGCTCCAATGATCAGTTTAGAATAATCATTTTAAGTGCATGAAAAACTTGACACATTTGCACTAAATCGTATGTAACTTTTGATTTAGAATTCAGATTGACACGAATGAAATTTCCACGTTAACCTACCTCAATTTTCGATATTGTGACAACAATTGAGTCTGAAAAGGCTATTTCAAATCCACCAAATAAACCAATGTATCCCAAACTGCGTGATGCCATGCATTATGCTTCATTTATAAGCCTTTACTCAAGGAGCACCAATGATTAGTTGAAAATGATCATTTTAACTTGGATCAACTTGACATGTCCGCACTAAACCATCTATAACTGGTTATTTAGAGTTCAGAATGATACGAATCCAATGCCCATGTTAAAGTAGCTCAGTTTTCAATATTTTGAGAAAATCTAAGACCAAAATAGCTACAGCAAAGGCTCGAAGTAATCCAATACATTCGAAACTGCGTGATGTCATGCATTATGCTTCATTTATAAGCCTTACTGAAGGAGCACCAATGATCAGTTTAGAATGATCATTTTAACTAGCTGATCAACTTGACATGTGCGCATAAAATCGTCCGTACCTGTTGATTTAGAGTTCATAATTATACGAATCCAACGCCCACTTTAAACTAGCTCAATTTTCTATATTGTGACAACATTTGAGACGGAAAGACTTACGACATTCAATTTTCTATATTGTGACATCATTTGAGACTGAAAGACTTACGACAAAGCCTCTAAGTAATCCAACGTATCCCAAACTGCGTGATTCCATGCATTATGCTTCGTTTATAAGCATTTACTCAAGCAGCACCAATGATCAGTTTTGAATGATCATTTTAACTAGCTGATCAACATGATATGTGCACAAAAAATCGTCCGTAATTGTTGATTTAGATTTCATAATTATACGAATGCAACGCCCATGTTAAACTAGTTCAATTTTCGATATTGTGACAATATTTGAGACTGAAAGACTTACGACAAGGCCTCTTAGTAATCCAACGTATCCCAAACTGCGTGATGCCATGCATTACGCTTGATTTATAAGCATTTACTAAAGGAGAACCTATGATCAGTTTAGAATTATCATTTTAGATGGCCGATTAACTTGAAATGTCCACACTAAATTGTCCGTAACTTTTGATATGGAGTTCGGAATGACAGAAATCCAATGCCCACGTTAAAGCAGCTCAGTTTTCTATATTTTTATTAAATTTAAGACAGAAATAGCTATGACTTGCCTCCAAGTAATCTAATCTATCCCAAACTCTGTGTGCCATGCATTATGCTTCATTTGTAAACCTTTGCTCAATAAGCACCAATGATTAGTTTAGAATGATCATTTTAACTAGCAGATCAACCTGACATGTACGCACTAAATCGTCTTTAACAATTGATTTAAAGCTCAAAATGACATGAATCCAACGCCCACGATAATCTACCTCAATTTTAAATATTGTGACAACATTTGCGACTCAAAGAGCTACAAAAAACCTTCTAAGTAATCCAATGTATTCCAAATTGTGTGATGCCATGCATTGTGTTTCATTTATAAGAATGTACTCAAGGAGTACCAATGATCAGTTTAGAATTATTATTTTAACTGGACGATTAACTTGACATGTCTGCACTAAATCGCCTGTAATTTTTGATTTAGCGTTCAGAAAAACATGAATCCAAAGTCCACGTTAACCTAGCTCAATTTTCTATGGGAAAATATTTGAGACTGAAAGAGCTACGACAAAGCCTCAAAGTAATCCAATGTATCCCAAAATGCGTGATGCCATGCAATATGTTTCATTAATAAGCCTTTACTCAAATGCTCCAATGATCAGTTTAGAATAATCATTTTAAGTGCATGAACAACTTGACACATTTGCACTAAATCGTATGTAACTTTTGATTTAGAATTCAGATTGACACGAATGAAATGTCCACGTTAACCTACCTCAATTTTCGATATTGTGAGAACAATTGAGTCTGAAAAGGCTATGTCAAAGCCACCAAATAAACCAATGTATCCCAAACTGCGTGATGCCATGCATTATGCTTCATTTATAAGCCTTTACTCAAGGAGCACCAATGATTAGTTGAAAATGATCATTTTAACTTGGATCAACTTGACATGTCCGCACTAAACCATCTATAACTGGTTATTTAGAGTTCAGAATGATACGAATCCAACGCCCATGTTAAAGTAGCTCAGTTTCAATATTTTGAGAAAATCTAAGACCAAAATAGCTACAGCAAAGGCTCGAAGTAATCCAATATATTCGAAACTGCGTGATGTCATGCATTATGCTTCATTTATAAGCCTTACTGAAGGAGCACCAATGATCAGTTTAGAATGATCATTTTAACTAGCTGATCAACTTGACATGTGCGCATAAAATCGTCCGTAAATGTTGATTTAGAGTTCATAATTATACGAATCCAACACCCACTTTAAACTAGCTCAATTTTCTATATTGTGACAACATTTGAGACTGAAAGACTTACGACATTCAATTTTCTATATTGTGACATCATTTCAGACTGAAATACTTATGACAAAGCCTCTAAGTAATCCAACGTATCCCAAACTGCGTGATTCCATGCATTATGCATCGTTTATAAGCATTTACTCAAGCAGCACCAATGATCAGTTTAGAATGATCATTTTAACTAGCTGATCAACTTGATATGGGCACACAAAATCGTCCGTAATTGTTGATTTAGAGTTCATAATTATACGAATGCAACGCCCATGTTAAACTAGTTCAATTTTCGATATTGTGACAATATTTGAGAGTGAAAGACTTACGACAAGGCCTCTTAGTAATCCAACGTATCCCAAACTGCGTGATGCCATGCATTACGCTTGATTTATAAGCATTTACTAAAGGAGAACCTATGATCAGTTTAGAATTATCATTTTAGATGGCCGATTAACTTGACATGTCCACACTAAATTGTCCGTAACTTTTGATATGGAGTTCGGAATGACAGAAATCCAATGCCCACGTTAAAGCAGCTCAGTTTTCTATATTTTTATTAAATTTAAGATAGAAATAGCTATGACTTGCCTCCAAGTAATCCAATCTATCCCAAACTCTGTGTGCCATGCATTATGCTTCATTTGTAAACCTTTGCTCAAAAAGCACCAATGATTAGTTTAGAATGATCATTTTAACTAGCAGATCAACTTGACCTGTACGCACTAAATCGTCTTTAACAATTGATTTAGAGCTCAAAATGACATGAATCCAACGCCCACGATAATCTACCTCAATTTTAAATATTATGACAACATTTGCGACTCAAAGAGCTACAAAAAACCCTCTAAGTAATCCAATGTATTCCAAATTGTGTGATGCCATGCATTGTGTTTCATTTATAAGAATGTACTCAAGGAGCACCAATGATCAGTTAAGAATTATTATTTTAACAGGACGATTAACTTGACATGTCTGCACTAAATCGCCTGTAATTTTTGATTTAGCGTTCAGAATAACATGAATCCAAAGTCCACGTTAACCTAGCTCAATTTTCTATGGAACAATATTTGAGACTGAAAGAGCTACGACAAAGCCTCAAAGTAATCCAATGTATCCCAAACTGCGTGATGCCATGCAATATGTTTCATTAATAAGCCTTTACTCAAATGCTCCAATGATCAGTTTAGAATAATCATTTTAAGTGCATCAACAACTTGACACATTTGCACTAAATCGTATGTAACTTTTGATTTAGAATTCAGATTGACACGAATGAAATGTCCACGTTAACCTACCTCAATTTTCGATATTGTGACAACAATTGAGTCTGAAAAGGCTATGTCAAAGCCACCAAATAAACCAATGTATCCCAAACTGCGTGATGCCATGCATTATGCTTCATTTATAAGCCTTTACTCAAGGAGCACCAATGATTAGTTGAAAATGATCATTTTAACTTGGATCAACTTGACATGTCCGCACTAAACCATCTATAACTGGTTATTTAGAGTTCAGAATGATACGAATCCAACGCCCATGTTAAAGTAGCTCAGTTTTCAATATTTTGAGAAAATCTAAGACCAAAATAGCTACAGCAAAGGCTCGAAGTAATCCAATATATTCGAAACTGCGTGATGTCATGCATTATGCTTCATTTCTAAGCCTTACTGAAGGAGCACCAATGATCAGTTTAGAATGATCATTTTAACTAGCTGATCAACTTGACATGTGCGCATGAAATCGTCCGTACCTGTTGATTTAGAGTTCGTAATTATACGAATCCAACACCCACTTTAAACTAGCTCAATTTTCTATATTGTGACAACATTTGAGACTGAAAGACTTACGACATTCAATTTTCTATATTGTGACATCATTTGAGACTGAAAGACTTACGACAAAGCCTCTAGGTAATCCAACGTATCCCAAACTGCGTGATTCCATGCATTATGCTTCGTTTATAAGCATTTACTCAAGCAGCACCAATGATCAGTTTAGAATGATCATTTTAACTAGCTGATCAACTTGATATGTGCACACAAAATCGTCCGTAATTGTTGATTTAGAGTTCATAATTATACGAATGCAACGCCCATGTTAAACTAGTTCAATTTTCGATATTGTGACAATATTTGAGACTGAAAGACTTATGACAAGCCCTCTTAGTAATCCAACGTATCCCAAACTGCGTGATGCCATGCATTACGCTTGATTTATAAGCATTTACTAAAGGAGAACCTATGATCAGTTTAGAATTATCATTTTAGATGGCCAATTAACTTGACATGTCCACGCTAAATTGTCCGTAACTTTTGATATGGAATTCGGAATGACAGAAATCCAATGCCCACGTTAAAGCAGCTCATTTTTCTATATTTTTATTAAATTTAAGACAGAAATAGCTATGACTTGCCTCCAAGTAATCCAATCTATCCCAAACTCTGTGTGCCATGCATTATGCTTCATTTGTAAACCTTTGCTCAAAAAGCACCAATGATTAGTTTAGAATGATCATTTTAACTAGCAGATCAACCTGACATGTACGCACTAAATCGTCTTTAAGAATTGATTTAAAGCTCAAAATGACATGAATCCAACGCCCACGATAATCTACCTCAATTTTCAATATTGTGACAACATTTGCGACTCAAAGAGCTACAAAAAACCCTCTAAGTAATCCAATGTATTCCAAATTGTGTGATGCCATGCATTGTGTTTCATTTATAAGAATGTACTCATGGAGCACCAATGATCAGTTTAGAATTATTATTTTAACTGGACGATTAACTTGACATGTCTGCACTAAATCGCCTGTAATTTTTGATTTAGCGTTCAGAATAACATGAATCCAAAGTCCACGTTAACCTAGCTCAATTTTCTATGGGACAATATTTGAGACTGAAAGAGCTACGACAAAGCCTCAAAGTAATCCAATGTATCCCAAACTGCGTGATGCCATGCAATATGTTTCATTAATAAGCCTTTACTCAAATGCTCCAATGATCAGTTTAGAATAGTCATTTTAAGTGCATGAACAACTTGACACATTTGCACTAAATCGTATGTAACTTTTGATTTAGAATTCAGATTGACACGAATGAAATGTCCACGTTAACCTACCTCAATTTTCGATATTGTGACAACAATTGAGTCTGAAAAGGCTATGTCAAAGCCACCAAATAAACCAATGTATCCCAAACTGCGTGATGCCATGCATTATGCTTCATTTATAAGCCTTTACTCAAGGAGCACCAATGATTAGTTGAAAATGATCATTTTAACTTGGATCAACTTGACATGTCCGCACTAAACCATCTATACCTGGTTATTTAGAGTTCAGAATGATACGAATCCAACGCCCATGTTAAAGTAGCTCAGTTTTCAATATTTTGAGAAAATCTAAGACCAAAATAGCTACAGCAAAGGCTCGAAGTAATCCAATATATTCGAAACTGCGTGATGTCATGCATTATGCTTCATTTATAAGCCTTACTGAAGGAGCACCAATGATCAGTTTAGAATGATCATTTTAACTAGCTGATCAACTTGACATGTGCACATAAAATCGTCCGTACCTGTTGATTTAGAGTTCATAATTATACGAATCCAACGCCCACTTTAAACTAGCTCAATTTTCTATATTGTGACAACATTTGAGACTGAAAGACTTACGACATTCAATTTTCTATATTGTGACATCATTTGAGACTGAAAGACTTACGACAAAGCCTCTAAGTAATCCAACGTATCCCAAACTGCGTGATTCCATGCATTATGCTTCGTTTATAAGCATTTACTCAAGCAGCACCAATGATCAGTTTAGAATGATCATTTTAACTAGCTGATCAACTTGATATGTGCACACAAAATCGTCCGTAATTGTTGATTTAGAATTCATAATTATACGAATGCAACGCCCATGTTAAACTAGTTCAATTTTCGATATTGTGACAATATTTGAGACTGAAAGACTTACGACAAGGCCTCTTAGTAATCCAACGTATCCCAAACTGCGTGATGCCATGCATTACGCTTGATTTATAAGCATTTACTAAAGGAGAACCTATGATCAGTTTAGAATTATCATTTTAGATGGCCGATTAACTTGACATGTCCACACTAAATTGTCCGTAACTTTTGATATGGAGTTCGGAATGACAGAAATCCAATGCCCACGTTAAAGCAGCTCAGTTTTCTATATTTTTATTAAATTTAAGACAGAAATAGCTATGACTTGCCTCCAAGTAATCCAATCTATCCCAAACTCTGTGTGCCATGCATTATGCTTCTTTTGTAAACCTTTGCTCAATAAGCACCAATGATTAGTTTAGAATGATCATTTTAACTAGCAGATCAACTTGATATGTACGCATTAAATCGTCTTAAACAATTGATTTAGAGCTCAAAATGACATGAATCCAACGCCCACGATAATCTACCTCAATTTTCAATATTGTGACAACAGTTGCGACTCAAAGAGCTACAAAAGCCCTCTAAGTAATCCAATGTATTCCAAATTGTTTGATGCCATGCATTGTGTTTCATTTATAAGAAATTACTCAAGGAGCAGCTATGATCAGTTTATAATTATCATTTTAGCTGGCCGATCAACTTAACATGTCCGCACAAAATACATAACTTTTAATTCAGAGTTGGGAACGAGACAAATCCAATACCCACGTTAAGCTAGCTCAATTTTCTATATTGTGATTAAATTCAAGACCGAAATAGCTACAACAAGGCCTCCAAGAAATCCAATCTATCACAACCTCCGTGATGCCATGCATTATGCTTCATTTGTAAACCTTTGCTCAATAAGCACCAATGATCAGTTTACAATGATCATTTTAACTAGCAGATCAATTTGACATGTACGCACTAAATCGTCTTTAACAATTGATTTAGAGCTCAAAATGACGTGAATCCAACGTCCACGTGAATCTATCTCAATTTTCAATATTATGACAACATTTGAGACTCAAAGAGCTACGACAAACCCTCCAAGTAATGCAACGTATGCCAATGCGTGATGCCATGCATTATACTTCATTTATAAGCCTTAACTTAAGGAGCACAATTGATTAGTTTAGAATTATCATTTTAACTGGTCAATCAACTTAACATGTCCGAACTAAATCGTCCGTAAGTTTTGATTTAGAGTTCAGGATAACACGAATCCAGCGCTCATGTTAAGGTAGTTCAGTTTTCCATATTGTGATAAAAAACCGAAATAGCTACGAAAAATCCTCCAAATAATCCATTCTATCCCAAACTGCATGATGCCATTCATTTTGCTTCATTTGTAAACGTTTGCTCAATGAGCACCAATGATCAGTTTAGAATGATCAATTTATTTAGCTAATAAACTTGACATGTCGGCACAAAATTGTCTGTAACTTTGGATGTAGAGTTCAGAATGACATGAATCCAATGCGCACTTTAATCTACCTCAACTTTCAATATTGTGACAACATTTGAGACTGAAAGACCTATGACGAAGCCTCCAAGTAATCCAATGTATCCCAAACTGCGTGATGCCATGCATTATGCTTCATTTATAAGCATTTATTGAAGGACCACCTATGATCAGTTTAGAATTATAATTTTAGCTGCCCGATCAACTTGACATGCCCACACTAAATCGTCCATAACTTTTGATTTAGGGTTCAGAATGACACGAATCCCATAACCACGTTAAGCTAGTTCAATTGTCTGTATTGTTATTAACCTTAAGATCGAAATAGCTATGACAAACCCTCAAGTAATCCACTCTATCCCAAACTGCGTGATGCAATGCATTGTGCTTCACTTGTAAACCTTTGCTAAATGAGCACCAATCATTAGTTTAGAATGAACAATTTATCTAGCCAATAAAGTTGACATGTCCGCACAAAATCGTATGTAACTTTGGATGTAGAGTTCAGAATGACATGAATCCAATGCGCACTTTAATCTACCTCAATTTTCAATATTGTGACAACATTTGAGACTGAAAGATCTACGACTAATCCAATCTATCGCAAACTTGTGTTGCCATTCATTATGGTTCATTTGTAAACTTTTACTCAATGAGCACCAACGATCATTTTAGATAGATAATTTTAACTAGTTGATCAACTTGACATGTCTGCACTAAATCATCTTTAACAATTGATTTAGAGCTCAAAATGACATGATGCCCACATTAATCTACCTTAGTTTTCAGTACTTTGACAACATTTAAGACTAAAAGACCTATGACAAAGCCTCCAGGTAATCCAATGTATCCCAAACTGTGTGATGCCATGCATTATGCTTCATATTTAAGCATTTACTTAATGAGCACCTATGATCTGTTTAAAATTATCATTTTAGCTAGCCGATCAACTTGACTTGTCCACACTAAATTTTTCGTAACTTTTGCTTTAGAGTAATGAATGATATGAATCCAATGCCAACGTTAAGCTAGCTCACGTTTCTATATTGTGATTAAATTTAAGATTGAAATAGCTACGACAAAGCCTTCAAGTAATCCAATCTATCCTAAACTCCGTGATGCCAAGCATTATGCTTCATTTGTAAACATTTGCTCAATAAGCACCATCGATCAGTTTAGAATGATCATTTTAACTAGAGAATAAACTTGACATGTCCGCACTAAATCGTCTTTAACAATTGATTTAGAGCTAAAATTGACATGAATCCAACGCCCAGGTTAATCTACCTCAGTTTTCAATATTGTGATAACATTTGAGACTCAAAGAGGTACGACAAAGGCTCCAAGTAATCCTACGTATCCAAAACTGCGTGATACCATGCTTTATGCTTCATTTCTAAGCCTTAACTTAAGGAGCGCAATTGATTTGTTTAGAATTATCATTTTAACTGGCCGATCAACATAACATGTTCGCACCAAATCGTCCGTAACTTTTGATTTAGAGTTCAGAATGACACAAATCTAACACCCAGGTTAAGCTAGTTCAGTTTTTTATATTGTTATTAAATTTACGACCGAAATAGCTATGACAAAGGCTCCATGTAATCCTATCTATCCCAAACTGTGTGAGGCCATGCATTATGCTTAATTTGTAAACCTTTGCTCAATGTGCACCAATGATCAGTTTAAAATGATCAATTTAACTAGCCGATAAACTTTACATGTCCGCTCTAATTTGTCCATAACTTTTGATGTAGAGTTCAGAATGACGTGAGTCCAATGCCCACGTTAATCTACCTCAATTTTCAATATTGTGACAACATTTGAGACTAAAAGACCTACGAAAAGGCCTCCAAGTAATCCACTGTATCCCAAAATGAGTGATGCCATGCAATATGCTTCATTTTTAGGCATATACTTAAGGAGCACCTATGATCAGTTTAGAATTATCATTTTAGCTGGCCGAGCAACTTGACATGTGCACACTAAACTATCTGTAACTTGTGATTTAGAGTTAGCAATGACACGAATCCAATTACCCCATTAAGCTAGCTTAGTTTTCTATGTTGTGATTAAATTTAAGGCCGAAATAGCTACGACAAAGCCTCCAAGTAATTCAATCTATCCTAAACTCCATGATGCCATGCATTATGCTTCTTTTGTAAACATTTCCTCAATAAGCACCAATGATCAGTTTAGAATGATCATTTTAACTGGCAGATCAACTTGACATTTCTGCACTACATTGTCTTTAACAATTGACTTAAAGCTAAAAAATACGTGAATCCAACACCCACATTAATGTAACTCAATTTTCAATATTCTGAACACATTTAAGACTCAAAGAGGTAGGACAAAGCCTCCAAGTAATCCAACGTATCTAAAACTGCGTGATGCCATGCATTATGCTTCACTTATAAGCCTTAACTAAATGAGCACAATTGATTAGTTTAGAATTATCATTTTAACTGCCCCATCCACTTAACATGTCTGCACAAAATCGTCTTTAACTTTTGAGTTAGAGTTCAGAATTACACAAATCCAACGCCCACGTTAAGGTAGTTCAGTTTTCTATATTTTTATTAAATTTAAGACCAAAACAGCTACGACAAAGGCTCCAAGTAATCCCATCTATCTCAAACTGCGTGATGTCATGCTTTATGCTGCGTGATGCCATGCTTTATGCTTCATTTCTGCACATGAACTTTACATTTTCTCAATGAGCAGCAATGATCAGTTTAGAACGATCAATTTAACTAGCACATCAACTTTACATTTCCACACTAAATCGTCTGTAACTTTTGATGTAGAGTTCAGAATGACATGAATCCAATGCGCACGTTAATCTACCTAAATTTTCAATATTGTGATAACATTTAAGACACAAAGAGCTACCAAAAAGACTCCAAGTAATCCAACGTTTCCCAGACTGCGTGATGCCATGCATTATGCTTCATTTATAAGCCTTAACTTAAGGAGCACAATTGATTAGTTTAGAGTTACTATTTTAACGGGTCGGTCAACATGTCTTCACTAAATCATCGGTAACTTGTGATTTAGAATTCAGAATTACACAAATCCAACCCCCATGTTAAGTTAGTTATGTTTTCTATATTGTGATTAAATTTAAGACCAAAATAGCTACAACAGAGTCTCCAAGTAATCCCATCTATCCCAAACCGCGTGATGCCATGTATTATACTTCATTTGTAAACCTTTGCTCAATGAGCACCAATGATCAGTTTAGAATGATCAATCTAAGTAGCTAATAAACTTGACATGTCCGCACTGAATCGTCCATAACTTTTGATGTAGAGTCCAGAATGAGTTGAATCCAATGTGCACGTTAATCTACCTAAATTTTCAATATTGTGACAACATTTAAGACTGAAAGACCTACAACAAAGCCTCCAATTATTCCAATGTATCCCAAACTTCGTAATGCCATGCATTTGCTTCATTTATTAGCATCCACTCAAGGAGCACCTATGATTAGTTTAGAATTATTATTTTAACTGGCCGATCAACTTAATAGGTCCGCACTAAAATCGTTTGTAACTTTTGATTTAGAGCAACGAATGACACGAATCCAACGCCCACGTTATGCTAGTTCAGTTTTCTATAATGTGATTAAATTTAAGACCAAAATAGCTACGACAAAGCCCTGAAGTATTCCAATCTATCCCAACTGCGTGATGTCATGCATTATGCTTCATTTGTAAAGCTTTGCTCAATAAGCACCAATGATCAGTTTAGAATGATCATTTTAACTAGCTGATAACCTTGACATGTCCGCACTAAATCGTCTTTAACAATTGATTTAGTGCTCAAAATGACATGAATCCAATGCCCACGTTAATCTACCTCAATTTTCAATATTTTGACAACATTTAAGACTCAAAGAGCTACAAAAAAGACTCCAAGTAATCCAACGTTTCCCAAACTGCGTGATGTCATTCATTATGCTTCATTTATAAGCCTTAACTTAAGGAGCACAATTGATTAGTTTAGAATTATCATTTTAGCTGGCCGATCAACTTAACATGTCCGCACTAATATCGTCCGTAACTTTTGATTTAGAGTTTAGAATGACACGAATCAAACGCCCATGTTATGCTAGTTCAGTTTTATATAATGTGATTAAATTTAAGACCAAAATAGCTACGACAAAGCCCTGAAGTAATCCAATCTATCCCAAACTGCGTGATGCCAAGCATTATGCTTCACTTGTAAACTTTTGCTCAACAAGCACCAATGATATGCTTAGAATGATCATTTTAACTAGATGATCAACTTTACAAGTCCGCACTCCATCGTCTGTAACATTTGATTTAGAGATCAAAATAACATGAATCCGACGCCCACGTTAATATATCTCAATTTGCAATATTGTGACAATATTTGAGACTGAAAAAGCTACGAAAAAGCCTCCAAGTAATCCAATGTATCCAAAACTGCGTGATGTCGTGCCTTATGCTTCATTTATAAGCCTTTACTAAAGGAGCACCAATGATTTACTTAGAATTATCATTTTCACTGGCTGATCAACTTGACATGTCCGCACTAAATCGTCTGTTTCAACTTAGAGTTCGGAATGACACGAATCCAACGCCCACGTTAAGCTAGCTCAATAATTTATTTCGTGGCAAAATTTAAGACCGAAATAGCTACGACAAAGCCTCCACGTATTCCAATCTATCGCAAAATGCGTGTTGCCATGCATTATGCTTCATTTGTAAACCTTTTCTCAATGAGCACCAAAGATTAGTTTAAAATGATCATTTTAACTAGGTCACCAACTTGACATGTCTGACTAAATCGTATTTAACATTTCATTTAGAGCTCCAAATAACATGAATTCAACGCCCATGTTAATCTTGCTCAACTTTCAATATTGTAACAACATTTGAGACAAGAAGCACTATGACAAAGCCTTAAAGTAATCCAATCTATCCCAAATTGCTTGATGCCATGCATTATGGTTCATTTGTAAACCTTTGCTCAATGAGCAGCAATGATCAATTTAGAATGATCATTTTAACTAGATGTCAACTTGATATGTCTTCTCTAAATCGTCTTTAACATTTGATTTCGAGCTCAAAATGACATCAATCCAACAGCCACGTTAGTCTATCTCGATTTTCTATATTGTGAAAACATTTGAGATGGAAAGAGCTACGAAAAAGCCTCCAAGTAAACCAATCTATCCCAAACTACGTGATGCCATGCATTATGCTTCAGTTGTAAACCTTTGCTCAATGAGCACCAATGATATGCTTAGAATGATCATTTTAACTAGATGATCTACTTGACATGTCCGAACTCCATCGACCATAATATTTGATTTAGATATCAAAATAACTTGAATCTGACGCCCATGTTAATATATCTCAATTTTCAATATTGTGACAACATTGGAGACTGAAAGAGCTATGAAAAAGCCTCAAAGTAACCCAATGTATCCCAAATTGCGCGATGCCGTGCATTATGCTTCATTTATAAGCCTTTACTCGAGCAGAACCAATAATTTATTTATAATTATCATTTGAACTGGCCGATCAACTTGATATGTCCGCAATAAATCATCCGTTTTGATTTAGAGTTCAGAATGACGCGAATCCAATGCCCACGTTAAGCTAGCGCAATAATGTATATTGTGACAAAACTTAAGACCAAAATTTCTAGGACAAAGCCTCCACATATTCCATTCTATCCCAAATTGCGTGTTGCCATGCATTATGCACCATTTGTAAACATTTGCTCCATGAGCACCAAAGATTAGTTTATAATCATCATTTTAACTAGCTCATCAACTTGACATGTCTGCCTAAATCGTATTTAACATTTGATTTAGAGCTCCAAATGACATGAATTCAACGCCCATGTTAATCTAGACATTTGAGACTGGAAGCACTACGAAAAGGCCTTAAAGTAATCCAATCTATCCCAAATTGCTTGATGCCATGCATTATGCTTCATTTGTAAACCTTTACTCAATGAGCAGCAATGATCAATTTAGAATGATCATTTTAACTAGCTGTCAACTTGAACTCTAAATCGTCTTTAACATTTGATATAGACAAAATGACATCAATCCAACAGCCACGTTAATCTATCTCAATTTTCAATATTGTGACAACATTTGAGACGGAAAGAGCTACGAAAAAGCCTCCAAGTGAACCAATCTATCCCAAACTGCGTGATGCCATGAATTATGCTTGAGTTGTAAACCTTTGCTCAACGAGCACCAATGATATGCTTAGAATGATCATTTTAACTAGATGATCAACTTGACATTTCCGCACTCCATCGACTATAACATTTGATTTAGAGATCAAAATAACATGAATCCGGTGCCCATGTTAATATATCTCAATTTTCAATATTTTGACAGCATTTCAGACTGAAAGAGCTAAGAAAAAGCCTCAAAGATATTCAATGTATCCAAAATTGCGCAATGTCGTATATTATGCTTCATTTATAAACCTTTACTCAAGGAGCACCAATAATTTATTTATAAATATCATTTTAACTGGTCGATCAACTTGACATGTTCGCACTAAATCGTCCGTTTTGATTTAGAGTTCAGAATGACACGAATCCAACGCCCACGTTAAGCTAGCTCAATAATGTATATTTGGCAAAAGTTAAGACTGAAATAGGTACAACAAAGCCTCCACGTATTCCATTCTATCCTAAATTGCGTGTTGCCATGCATTATGCTTCATTTGTAAACCTTTGCTCAATGAGCACGAAAGATTAGTTTATAATGATCATTTTAACTAGCTCATCAACTTGAAATGTGTGCCTAAATCGTATTTAACATTTGATTTAGAGCTCCGAATGACATGAATTAGATGCCCATGTTAATCTAGCTCAACTTTCAATATTGTAACAACATTTGAGATTTCAGACTGGAAGCACTACGACAAAGCCTTCAAGTAATCCAATCTATCCCAAGTTGTTTGATGCCATGCATTATGCTTCATTTGTAAACCTTTGCTCAATGAACAGCAGTGATCAATTTAGAATGTTCATTTTAACTAGCTGTCAACTTGATATGTCTGCTCTAAATCGTCTTTAGCATTTGATTTAGAGCTCAAAATGACATCAATCCAACAACCACGTTATTCTATCTCGAATTCCAATATTGTGACAACATTTGAGACGGAAAGAGGTACGAAAAAGCCTCCAGGTAAACCAATCTATCCCAAACTGCGTGATGCCATGCATTATGCTTCAGTTGTAAACCTTTGCTCAACGAGCACCAATGATATTCTTAGAATGATCATTTTAACTAGATGATAAACTTTACATGTACACACTCCATCGGCCGTAAAATTTGATTTAGAGATCAAAATAACATCAATCTGACACCCACGTTAATATATCTCAATTTTCAATATTGTGACAACATTTGAGACTGAAGAGCTACGAAAAAGTCTCAAAGTAATCCAATGTATCCCAAACTGCGCGATGTCGTGCATTATGCTTTATTTATAAGCCTTTACTTAAGGAGCACCAATGATTTATTTATAATTATCATTTTAACTGGTCGATCAATATTACATACCTGCACTAAATCGTCCGTTTTGATTTAGAGTTCAGAATGACACGAATCCAATGCCCACGTTAAGCTAGCACAATAATGTATATTGTGGCAAAACTTAAGACCGAAATAGCTACGACAAAGCCTCCACGTATTCCATTCTATCCCAAAGTGCGTGTTGCCATGCATTCTGCTTCATTTGTAAACCTTTGCTCAATGAGCCCCAAAGATTAGTTTATAATGATCATTTTAACTAGCTCATCAACTTGACATGCCTACCTAAATCATATTTAACATTTGATTTAGAGCTCCAAATGACATGAATTCAACGCCCTTGTTAATCTAGCTCAACTTTCAATATTGTAACAACATTTGAGACTTGAAGCACTACGACAAAGCCTTAAACTAATCCAATCTATCCCAAATTGCTTGATGCCATGCATTATGCTTCATTTGTAAACCTTTGCTCAATCAGGCGCAATTATCAATTTAGAATGATCATTTTAACTAGCTGTCAACTTGATATGTCTGCTCTAAATCGTCTTTAACATTTGATTTCGTGTTTAAAATGACATCAATCCAATGACCACGTTAATCTATCTCGATTTTCAATATTGTGACAACATTTGAGACTGAAAGAGCTACGAAAAAGCCTCCATGTAAACCAATGTATCCCAAAATGCGTGATGCCATGCATTATGCTTCAGTTGTAAACCTTTGCTTAATGAGGACCAGTGATCAGTTTAGAATGATCAATTTAACTAGATGTTAAACTTGACAATTCCGCATTAACTGTCCGTAACTTATAATTTAGAGCTCAAAATGACATGATTCCAATTCCAACGTTAAGCTACCTCAATTTTCTATATTGTGACAATATTTGAGACTAAAGAGCTACGAAAAAGCCTCCAAATAAACCAATGTATTCCAAAATGCGTAATGCTATGCATTATGCTTCATTTGTAAACCTTTGCTCAATGAGGACCAGTGATCAGTTTAGAATGATCATTTTAACTAGATGTTAAACTTGATAATTCCGCACTAAATCGCCGTAACTTTTAATTTAGACCTCAAATGTCATGACTCCAACTCCAACGTTAAGCTACCTCAATTTTCTATATTGTGATAATATTTGAGATTAAAGAGCTACAAAAAGCCTCCAAGTAAACCAATGTATCCCAAAATGCGTGATGCCATGCATTATGTTTCATTTATAACCCTTTACTTAGGGAGCACCAATGATCACTTTAGAATGATCACTTTAACTGGCCAATCAACATGACATGTGTGCACTAAATCGTCCATATCTCAATATTCTATATTGTGACAAAGCTTCCAAGTAATCCAATATATCCCAAACTGTGTGATGTCATACATTATGCTTTATTTGTAAACCTTTTCTCAATGAGCCCCATTGATCAGTTTAGAATGAGCATTTTAACTACCTGATCAACTTGACGTGTTCAGAATAAATCGTTTTAACATTTGATTTAGAAATCAGAATGACACAAATCCAATGCCCATGTTAAGGTAGCTCAATTTTGTATATTGTAACAACATTTGAGACTGAAAGAGCTACAACACAACCTTCAAGTAATCCAATATATCCTAAACTGCATGATACCATGCATTATGCTTCGTTTATAAGCCTTTACTCAAGTACCACTAATGATCAGTTTAGAATGATCACTTAAACTGGCCGATCAAGTTGGCATGTCCGAACTAAATTGTCTTTAACATTTGATTTAGAGCTCAAAATGACATGAATCCAACGAAAACATTAGTCTAGCTAAATTTTCAATATTGTGACAACATTTGAGGCTGAAAGAGCAACGACAAAGCCTCCAAATAATCTGATGTATCCAAACTGCGTGATGCCATGAATTATGCTTCATTTATAAACTTTTGCTCAAGAGCACTCTTGATCAGTTTATAATGATCATTTTAACTAGCTGATCAACTTGACATTTCCCCACTAAATCGTCTTTACCATTTTATTTACAGCTCAAGATGACATCAATCCAACCACGTTCAGCTAGCTCAACCTTCTATATTGTGACAACATTTGAGATTGAACAAGCTATGAAAAAAACCTCCAAGTAATCCTATGTATCCCAAAGTGCGTGATGCCATTCATTATTCTTCATTTATAAACCATTACTCAAGGAGCACGAGTAATTAGTTTAAAATGACCATTTTAACTGGCCGATCAACTTGATATGTCCGCAATAAATCATCTGTAACTTTTGATTTAGAGTTCAAAACGACACGAATCCAACACGCACATTAAGCTAGCTCAAATTTCTATGTTGTGACAACATTTGAGACTGAAAGAGCTAACACTAAGCCTTCAAGTAATACAATCTATCGTAAACTACGTGATGCCAAGCAATATGCTTCATTTATAAGCTTTACTGAAGGAGCGCCAGTGATCAGTTTAGAATTATCATTTAAATTGGCTGATCAACTTGAGACAACAGCACAAAATCCTCTGTAACTTTTGGTTAGGATTCGGAATGACCCGTATCCAACACCCATGTTAGCCTAGCTCAATATTCTGTATTGTAACAAAATTTAAGACCGAAATAGCTACGGCAAAGCTTCCAAGTAATCCAATCAATCCCAAACTGCGTGACGCCTGGCATTATGCTACATTTGTAAACCTTTGCTCAATGAGCACCAATAATCAGTTTAGATTGATCATTTTAACTAGCTAATCAACTTGACAAGTCCACACTAAATTGTATTTAACATTTGATTTAGAACTTAAAATGACATGAATCCAATGACAACGTTAATCTAGCTAAATATTTAATGTTGTTACAACATTTGAAACACAAAGAGCTACGACAAAGCCTTCAAGTAATCCAATGTATCCGAAACTGTGTGATGCGATGCATTATGCTTCATTTGTAACCTTTTCTCAATGAGTACCAAGGATCAGTTTAGAATGATCATTTTAACTAGCTGATCATCTTGGCTGTCTCCACTAAATGCCCACGTTAAGCCAGCTCTTTATAAGCCTTTAATCAAGGAGGACTAATGATCAGTTTAGTATGATCACTTTAGAATGATCAGTTTAGAATGATCACTTTAACTGGCCGATCAACTTGACATGTCCGAACTAAATCATCTGTAACTTTTGAATTAGAGTTCAGAATGACACGAATCCAAGGCCCACGTGTTAAGCTAGCTCAATATCCCATATTGTAAAAAACTTTAATACCGAAATAGCTATGACAAAACCTCCTAGTAATCCAATCTATCACAAACTGTGTGGTACCATGCATTATGCTTTATTTGTAAAACTTTTCTCAATGAGCACTAATGACCAGTTAAGAATGATCATTTTAACTACCTGATAACCTTGACATGTCCACTCTAAATTGTCTTTAACGTTTGATTTAGAGCTCAAAATGACATGAATCCAATGACAATGTTAAACTAGCAAAATTTTTAATATTTTGACAACATTTGAGACTCAAAGAGCTACGAAAAAGCCTCCAAGTAATCCAAACTGCGTGATGCCATGCATTATGCTTTATTTATAAGCCTTTACTAAAGAAGAATGAGTGATCAGTTTAGAATGATCATTTTAACTGGCCAGTCTGCTTGGCATGTCCGCACTAAATCGTATGTAACTTTTGATTAAGAGTTTAAAACGACAACAGTTCAAAACGCCCACTTTAAGCTAGACTGAAATAGCTACCACAAACCTTCAAGTAATCCAATCTATCCTAAACTACGTGATGCCATTCATTATGCTTCATTTATAAGCTTTACTCAAGGAGCACCAATGATCATTTTAGAATGATCACTTTACTGGCCGATCAGCTCGACATGTCCACACTAAATCCGATCAGCTCGACATGTCCACACTAAATCATCCGTAACTTTTAATTTAGAGTTCAAAATGACACGAATCCAGTGCCTACGTTAACATAGCTTAATTTTCTATATTGTGATAAAACTTAAGACCGAAATAGTTACGACAAAGCCTGCAAATAATCCCATCTATCCTAAACTGCCCAATGCCATGCATTATTGTTCATTTGTAAACCTTTCCTCAATGAGCACCAATGAGAAGTTTAGAATGATCACTTTAACTGGCCGATCAACTGACATGTCCGCACTAAATCGTCGGTAACTTTTGATTTAGAGTTCAGAATGACGCGAATCCAACGCCCAGTTAAATTAGCTCAATATCTATATAGTGACAAAATTTAAAACCAAAATAGTTATGAAAAAGCTTCCAAGTAATTCAATCTATCCCAAACTGCGTGATGCCATGCATTATGCTTCATTTGTAAACCTTTTCTCAATGAGCACCAATGATCAGTTTAGAATGATCATTTTAACTAGCTGATCAACTTGACATGTCCGCAATAAATCGTCTTTAATATTTGATTTAGTATTTGACAACGCCCACGTTAGTCTAGCTCAATTTTCAATATTTTGATAGCACTTGAAACTAAAAAAAGCTATAACAAAGCCTCCAAGAAATCCAAAGTATCCCAAACTGTCTCATGCCATGCCTTATGCTTCACTTATGCTTTACTCAAGGAGCACCAATTATCACTTACGAATCATCACTTTAATTGGCCGATCAACTTGACATGTATGAGTAAATTGTCCATAACTTTTAACTTGCTCAATGAGAACCAATGATCAGTTTAGAATGATCATTTTAACTTGACATGTCCGCACTAAATCATCTTTAACCTTTGATTTAAAGCTCAAAATGAGATGAATCCCACAACAACGTTAATCTAGATAAATGTTCAATATTGTGACAACATCTGAGACTAAAAGACCTATGAGAAAGCCTCCAGGTAATCCAACGTATCCCAAACTGCGTGATGCCATGGATAATGCTTCATTTGTAAACCTTTTCTCAATGAGCACTAATGATCAGTTTAGAATGATCAATTTAACTAGCCCATAAACTTGACATGTCCGCTCTAAATCGTATATAACATTTGATTTGGAGTTCAGAATGACATGAATCCAATGCCCACGTTAAGCTAGCTTAATTTTCTATAGTACGAAAAAATTTTAGACCAAAATAGCTACAAAAAAGCCTCCAAGTAATCCAATTTATCCCAAACTGTCCGATGCCATGCATTATGCATCATTTATAAGCTTTTACTCAAGGAGCACCGATGATCAGTTAAGAATAGTCATTTTAATTGGCCGATCAACTTGACACGTACGCAATAAATCATCCGTAACTTTTGATTTAGAGTTAAGAATTACATGAATCCAACGCCCACGTTAAGCTAGCTCAATGTTCTGTATTGTGACAATATTTGAGACTGAAATAGCTACCACAAAGCCTTCAAGTAATCCAATCTATCATAAACTGCGTGATGTCATGCCTTATGTTTCATTTTTAAGCCTTTACTCATGGAGCAATAATGATCAGTTCAGAATGATCATTTTAGAATGATCACTTTAACTGGCGGATCAACTTGACATGTATGAACTAAATCGTTTGTAACTTTTGATTTAGAGTTCAGAATGACACAAATCCAACGTCCATGTGTTAAGCTAGCTCAGTATTCTATATTGTGACAAAATTTAAGTCCAAAATAGCTACAAAAATCCTCCAAGTAATCCAATCTATCCCAAACTGCGTGATACTATGCACTATGCTTCATTTGTAAACCTTTGCTCAATGAGCACCAATGATCAATTTAGAATGATCAATTTAACTAGGCAATATACTTGACATGTCCCCACTAAATCATTTGTAACTTTTGATTAGAGCTCAATGAATCCAATCACAACGTTAATTTAACTAAATTTTCTATATTATGAAACAATTTAAGACGAAAATGGCTACGACAATGCCTCCAAGTAATCCAATGTATCCAAAACTGCATGATGCCATGTAATATGCTTCATTTATAAGCCTTTACTCAAGGAGCACCAATGATCAGTTAAGAATGATCATTTTAATTGGCTGATCAACTTGACATGTATGCACTTAATCATCCGTAACTTTTTATTTAGAGTTCAGAATGATACGAATCCAATGCCCGTGTTAAGGTAGCTCAATTTTCTATGTTATGACAACATTTGAGACTAAAACAGCTATCACAAAGCCTTCAAGTAATCCAATATATTCTAAACTGCGTGATGCCATGCATTATGCTTAAGTTATAAGCCTTTACCCAAGGAGAACTAATGATTAGTTTTGAATGATCATTTTAACTAGCTGATCAACTTGACATGCCCGCACTAAAAACATCTTTACGATTTGATTTTAGAGATCAAAATGAACCCAACGGCCACTTTAATCTAGCTCAATTCTTAATATTGTGACAACATTTGAGACAAAAAGAGCTACGAGAAAGCCTTCAAGTAATCAAATATATCTTAAACTGCGTGATGTCGTGCATTATGCTGCATTTATAAGCCTTTTATCAAGAACCACTAATGATCAGTTTAGAATGATCATTTTAACTAGCTGATCAACTTGACATGTCTGCACTAAATAGTCTTTAACATTTAATTAAGAGATCAAAACGACATGAATCCAACGGCCAAGTTAAATATTGTTACAACATTTGAGACTAAAAGAGCTATGACAAAGCTTCCAAGTAATGCAATGTATCTCAAACTGCGTGATGCAATTCATTATGCTACATTTATAAGCCTTTACTCAAGGACCACCAATGATCAGTTAAGAATGATCATTTTAATTGGGATATAACCTTGACATGCACGCACTAAATCGTCCGTAACTTTTGATTTAGAGTTCAGAATGATACGAATCAAATGGCCACGTTAAGCTAGCTCAATTTTATATATTGTGAAAAAATTGAAGACCAAAATAGCTAGGACAAAGCCTCCATGTAATCCAATCTAGCCCAAACTGCGTGATCAATGCATTATGCTTCATTTGTAAACCTTTGCTCAATGAGCACCAATGATCAGTTTAGAATGATCATTTCAACTAGCTGATCAACTTGATATGTCTGCACTAAATCGCCTTTAACATTTGATTTAGAGTTTAGAATGACACGAATCTAACGCCGACGTTAAGCTAGCTCAATTTTCTATATTGTGACAACATTTGAGACTTGAATAGTTACCACAAAGCCTTCAAGTAATCGAATATATCCTAAATTTCATGATGTCATGCATTATGCTTCATTTATAAGCCTTTACTCAAGGAACATTAATGATCAGTTTAGAATGATCACTTTAACTGGCCGATAAATTTGACATGTCCAAACTAACTCGTCCGTAACTTTTGATTTAGAGTTCAGACTGACACGAATCCAACGCCCACATGTTAAGCTCGCCCTGGATTCTATATTGAGAAAAAAATTTAAGACGGAAATAGCTACGATAAATCCTCCAAGTAATCCAATCCATTCCAAACTACGTGATGCCATGTATTTTGCTTCATTTGTAAAACTTTGCTCAATGAGCAACAATGACCAGTTTAGAATGATCATTGTAACTATCTGATCAACTTGACATGTTTGCACTAAATCATCTTTAACATTTGATTTAGAGCGCAAAATGACTTGAATCCAACGACAACATTATTCTAGCTAAATTTTCAATATTGTGAAAACATTTGAGACTGAAATAGTTATGGAAAGCCTCCAAGTAATGCACCGTATTCCAATATACTTGATGCCATGCATTATGCTTCTTTTGTAAACCGTTGCTCAATGAGCACCAAGGATCATTTTAGAATGATCAATTAGCCAATAAACTTGACATTTCCACACTAAATTGTCTCTAAGTTTTGTTATTTAGAGTTCAGAATGACAAGAATCCAATATCCACGTTAAGCTAGCTCAATATTCCATATTGTGAAAACATTTAAGACCGAAATAGCTACGACAAAGCATGCAAGAAATCCAATGTATCCCAAACTGTCTGATGCCATGTATTATGCTTCACTTATAAGCCTTAACTTAAGGACCACCAATGATCAGTTAAGAATGATCATTTTAAATGTTCGATCAGCTTGACATGTACGCACTAAGTTGTCTGTAAGTTTTCATTTAGAGTTCAGAATGATATGAGTCCAACACCCGCATAAAGGTAGCTCAATTTTCTATAATGTGACAACATTTGAGACTAAAAGAACTACTACAACGCCTTAAAGTAATCCAATATATCCCAAATTACGTGATGCCATGCATTATGCTTTATTTATAAGCCTTTAATCAAGGAGCACTAACGATTAGTTTAGAATAATCATTTTAACTAGCTGATAAACTTGACATATCTGCACTAAATCGTCTTTAACATTTGCTTTAGAGCTCAAAATGACATGAATCCAATGGCCACGTTATCTAGCTCAAGTTCCAATATTGTGACAACATTTGAGACAAAAAGAGCTATCACAAAGCCTTCAAGTCATCAAATATATCCTAAACTGGGTGATGTCATGCATTATGCTTCATTTATAAACCTTTACTCAAGGAGCTCAATTAAATAGTTACAAAAAGTTCCAAATATTCAAATCTATCACGAACTCCGTGATGCCATACATTATGCTTCATTTGTAAACCTTTGCTTAATGAGCACTACTGATGAGTTTAGAATGATCAATTTAACTAGCCAATAAACTTGACATGTCCACAGTAAATCATCTGTTACTTTTGATTTAGAGTTCATAATGACATGGATCCAACGCCCATGTTAAGCTAGCTCAATTTTCCATATTGTGACAAAATTTAAGACATAAATAGCTACGACAAAGCCTCGAAGTTATTCAATGTATCCAAAACTGCTTGATACCATGCAATATGCGTCATTTATAAGCCTTTATTCATGGACACCAATGATCAGTTAAGAAGGATCATTTAAACTGGATGATAAACTTGACATGACCGCACTAAATCGTCTGTAACTTTTGATTTAGAGTTCAAAATTACACGAATCCAATGCCTACGTTAAGCTTGCTCAATATTCTATATTGTGACAAAAATTAAGATTGAAATAGCTACGAGAAAGCCTCCAAGTAATCCAATCTATCTCAAACTGCGTAATGTCATAGCTACGACAAAATTCAAATTGATCATTCTAAATTGATCAACATTCGTTGAGCAAAGGTTTACAAATGAAGCATACACTTGACATGTTTGCATTAAATCGGTCGTAACTTTTGATTTATAATTAAGAATGACACGAATCCAACGCCCAAATTAAGCTTGCTCAATTTTCTATATTGTGAGGAAGTTCATGACCAAAATAGCTACGACAAAGCCTCCAAGTAATCCAATCTTTCCCAAACTGCGTGATGCAATGCATTATGCTTTATTTGTGAACCTTTGCTCAATGAGCACCAATGATCAGTTTAGAATGACCACTTTAACTAGCTGATCAACTTGACATGTCCGCACAAAATCATTTTTAACATTTGATTTAGAGCTCAAAATGACATAATCCAACGACCACGTTAATCTAGCTCAATTTTCAATATTGTGACAACATTTGAGGCTAAAAAGCTACGACAAAGCCTCCAAGTAATCCAATATATCCCAAACTTCGTGATACCATGCATTATACTTCATTTATTAACCTTTATTCAAGGAGCACCAGTGATCCGTTTTGAATGATCATTTAAACTGGCCGATCAACTTGACATTTCTACACTAAATCGTGCCTAACTTTTGATTTAGAGTTCAGAATGACACGAATGTTTAGAATGATCATTTTAACTTGCTGATCAACTTGACATGTACACACTAAATTGTCTTTAACATTTGATTTAGATCTCAAATTGACTTGAATCAGCCGCCCACGTTAATCTAGCTCAATTTTCAATATTGTGACAAACTTTGAGACTGAAAGCACGACGCAACGCCTCCATGTAATCCAATGTATCACACACTCTGCGATGACATGCATTATGCTTCTTTTATAAGCTTTTACTCACAGAGCACTAATGATCAGCTTAGAATGATCGTTTTAACTGGATGATCAATTTGAGCTGTCCGCACTAAATCGTCCATCACTTTTGATTTAGAGTTCAGAAAGACACGATTCTAACGCCCACGTTAATCTAGCTAAATTTTCTATATTGTGATAAAATTTATGACCGAAATAGGTACGACAAAACCTCCAAGTAATCCATTCCACCCCAAACTGTGTGATGCCATGCATTATGCTTCATTTGTAAATATATGCTCAATGAGCACCAATGATCAGTTTAAAATTATTGATTTAACTAGCCAATAAACTTGACATTTGCGCACTAAATCTTCCGTAACTTTTGATTTAGAGTTCAGAATGACATGAATCCAATGCCCATGCTAAGCTAGCTCAATTTTCTATATTGTGAGAAAATTTAAGGCAGAAATAGCTACGACAAAGGCTCCAAGTAATCCAATGTATCCCAAACTGCGTGATGCCACACATTATGCTTCATTTTATAGCCTTTACTCAAGGACCACCAATGTTCAATTTAGAATGATCATTTTAACTGGCCGATAAACTTGACATGTCCACACTAAATTGTCTATAACTTTTTGTTTGGAGTTCAGAATGACACGAATCCAATGCCAACGTTTAGCTAGCTCACTATTTTATATTGTGACAAAATTTTAGATCGAAATAGCTATGCCAAAGCTTCCAAGTAATACAATCTATCCCAAACTGCGTGATGCCATGCATTATGCTTCATTTGTAAACCTTTGCTCAATGAGCACCAACGATCAATTTAGAATGATCAATTTATCTAGCTGATCAACTTGTCATGTCTGCACTAAATCGTCGGTAACTTTTGATTTAGAGTTTAGAAAGACATGAATCCAACAACCACATTAAGCTAGCTCAATTTTCTATAATGTAAAAAAATTTATGACAAAAATAGCTACGACTACGATAAGGCGTCCCACTAATCCAATGTATCCCAAACTGCGTGATACCATGCATTATTCTTTATTTGAAAACATTTACTCAAAGGGCGCCAATGATCACTTAAGAGTTATCATTTTAATTGGCCGATCAACTTAACATTTACGCACTATATCGTCCGTAACTTTTTTTTAGAGTTCACAATGACACGAATCCAACGCACATGTTAAACTAGCTCAGTTTTCTATATTGTGATTACATTTGAGAGTGAAAGAGCTACCACAAAGCCTTCTAAATAATTCATTAAGGAAATTGTCATATTGTCCCAGCCTACTAACGAAAGAGATCCACGGAGGGAGATATGTTATCAACTGAAATTGTATCACGCTACAGGCCCTTATAATAAGACGTTTTTCTTTTTTTTTCTTCATTAATCAAACTCCAACAGGTAATCATGTATTCAAATCTATCCAAACTGCTTGATGCCTTGCATTATGCTTCATTTATAAGCCTTTACTCAAGGAGCACTAATGATTAGTTTAGATTGATCAGTTTAGAATGATAACTTTAACTGGCCGATCAAATTGACATGTCCACACTAAATTGTCAGTAACTTTTGATTTAGAGATCAGAATGACAAGAATTCAATCACGTTAAAATAGCTCAATTTTCTATATTGTGACAACATTTGAGACTGAAAAAGCTACCATCAATCCTTCAAGTAATCCAATCTATCCTAAATTGTGTGATGCCATGCATTGTGATTCATTTTTAAGCCTTTACTTAAGGAGCACTAATAATTAGTTTTAAATTATCAGTTTAGAATGATCAATTTATCTGGCGTATCAAATGGACATGTCTCCACTAAATCGTCCTTTACTTTTGATTTAGAGTTCCGAACGACATGAATCCAACGCCCAGGATAAGCTAGCTCAATTTTCTATATTGTGACAACATTAGAGACTGAAAAACTACCACAAAGCCTTCAAGTAATCCAATCTATCCTAAACTGCGTGATGTCATGCATTATTCTTCATTTCTAAGCCTTTACTCAAAGAGCACTAATAATCAGTTTAGAATGATCACTTTAACTGGCGGATCAATATGACATATCGCACTAAATTGTCCGTAACTTTTGATTTAAAGTTCATAATGACATGAATCCAACGCTCACGTTAAACTAGTTCAATATTCTATACTGTGATAAAATTTAAAACCGAAATAACGATGAAAAACCCTCAAAGTAATCAAATCTATCCCAAACTGCGTGGTGCCATGCATTATGCTTCATATGTAAATCTTTGCTCAATGAGTTTCAATGATCAGTTTAGAATGATCACTTTGGAATGATCAATTTAACTCTCCGATAAATATGACATGTCCGCACCAAATCTTCCGTAACTTTTGATTTACAGTTCAGAATGAATGAGTGATCTAAATGATGGTGGAAGATCCTTTGACTATCAGCTTGTTCTGTGTGAATGATGAAGACCCGACACATTGGGCAAGAGGTAGAATGAAGTGAACCTTCCAAGGGATATGAACAGCCCATCAATAACTAAGCTTCCAACCATATCCTTAACTGGACAGCGAGTGTGGAATATGTTCTCTCTTTGCTCATTCTTTTCTGCCTTATTTTGTACGGTTAAGGTTTTCCTAGTGTTTAAGAGTTGACCTACGTGTGGCATGGCTACATTCTCCTCTAAAGACTTAGTACCCGATGGGTCCTCTTCCGATTCTACGTCACCATTAGCCCTAATAACAATGGTTCTCTTATTGGTATTCTCTAGAGTAGTGACCAAAACCCTTACACTTAAAACACTGAATCTCCCTAGTTCTGGTCCTAGAACCCTTATCTATGCCTTGAAGTTTGGAATCTTCTTGCTTAGGTTTAGGGAATGGTTTGTAATACTTACTAGAATTATCATCCTTAGATTGACTAAACCTAGTGGAGCTAGTTCCGGGTGTAGGATTCTTTCTCATAAGTTGTTTCTCAAACATTATGGCATTATGGAGAAGCTCTACTAGTTTGAAATAATGGTGGATCTCTAGCCTATCTATGATCTACCTATTGAGGCCGCCCATAAACCAAGCCATAGTGGCTTCACTATCCTCTTGAATATCAGCCCTAAGCAACAAGGTTTCTATCTCCTTAAAGTACTCTTCTATGGACCTACTTCCTTAAGATAGATTCCTAAGCTTAAGATGTAGCTCCCTATGGTAATGACTAGGTATAAACCTTCTCCTCATGATGACTTTCATCTGGTTCCACGAATCTATAGGAAAATCCGCAGCCCTTCTCCTAGAAGTAACTAATTGATCCCTTCAACAAAGAGCATAGTCCTTAAACGCGGTTGGGGCTACCTTAACCTTATTCTCTTCAGTGTATTCCCTACAATCAAAGACTATTTCTATCTTCTCATCCCATTTTAGGTATTCCTCAGGGTAATTAGTTCCATGGAAAGAGGGAGTTTTAATCTTAAGGCCTGCTAAAGGGTTGCGAGGGTTAGGTTGGTTATTCCGGTCTTCTTGTGGCCTTCTTCTCCTAGATTGGTGTGACCTAGATGAATGACTGTAACACTGATCATTATCAGAAGGTTGTTGGTGTCTCCTCAGCTGGTAATTGATGATTCTTTCTATCTCAGCCTTCATTGTTGCCATACTTTCATTCATCATGGCGTTGAAGGAATCGTGAAGTTGTTTGTTGGAGTTTGAGGATTCCTCTCCATTGTCTATTCCCACCATGTTTCCTGACAAATTCAGACCAATAAAAAAGTAAAATGCTCAAAGGAGAACACAACCTAGGACAAAAAAATCGCAAAAGACAAAGTCACATATAGGAAAAAAATGAACCCTAAGCAAAACGATCTCTGGATCTATGAAATCCAGTTTGGTAAGTGATTAATCTAACAACCTTTAATTCACTTTTGAATGTTTTCACTTGAATTTCCTAAATCTATTAAGTTTCATGAACAACTTTTGGTCATGTTGCAGCTCCAAAATATTCAATTAATTCGTAAAATCAAGATAGAACTCAGTTAGTGCTTCCGAGATCTCTAATAATGCCGATTGAGATTTGATTGATTCTATCATCTAACAACAAGTTCCTGAACGTTTTTTATTGATTTTCAAGTTCTTTAGAGTTCCTAGATCAAATTCCAACAGGAAACAAACCCATAAACATTCAAAACAAATCGCAAAAAGTAAGATGAAAGGTCACCAAAAGTTCTTGCGAAAAGATGAAAGGGTGCGAATGGTTTTGATAGATACAACCTGGTTTGTAATGTGCTCTGATACCACTTGATATGATCCTGGTTAGGATCAAGTACCTGAATGTCTCCAAGAGGTTGTACAAATGATAGTAAACTGAATGTGGATGTGGAAGTAAAGATGATGGTGAATCCATGAGGTTGAAGATGGATGATCTCAAGAACTTTTGTGGAATGAGTGATACTTCTAAAGGATGGTGGAGGATCCTTGGACTATCAACGGACTCGGTCTGAATGATGAAGACCAGAAACGTTGGGCAAGAGGTAGAATGAAGTGAAAGATGAAGACCAGAAACGTTGGGCAAGAGGTAGAATGAAGTGAAACTTCCAAGGGATATGAACACTTAGACTTTCGGCTCTTTAGAAGAGTAGAATGATGATCCAAATTCCTTAATCAAAGACGTGATCAAACGAGATTAAGAAAAAGCTTTTTTATACTAAAATGTTTGATGATTTGAAGAGGGGATACAAGAGAGTATTTATAGGATCCAGGGGGTGCATAGGAATAGGCAAAGATTGTTTGATGATTTGAAGAGGGGATACAAGAGAGTATTTATAGAATCCAAGGGGTGCATAGGAATAGGAAAAGACTCCTAGGAAAACACCAAGGCATTTAAGAGAAACAAGGAAATTACAAAAACAACTAAGAATTAAGACTAAGAAGTATATAACATCATGACTGAACCTTCCTCTTCATTTGCGTGAATAATAGCGTAGAATGGGCCTCAGTTCATCAAGAGGCTGTGGTAAATTATCTTGGGCTTGCCTCATTAAAAACGCCTCTTTGAAACCCCAATGGGACAAAACTAAGAAGAGGAAAAAAGAGTACAGTCCAAGATATCTCTCTTGATGAGGTTTAGGTTGCTTGAATCACAACAATGGTGGTTGGATTAGAACAAACTAAACTGGCCTGAATGATGTTGAGAAGGTGTTGCAGTGTTGTCTTGAGTTTGACTTCCTTGGACCGAGTGATGGGACCATTGGAGATTTGCGTGATCCAATGATATATCCTACGATAAACCCTCCAAGCAATCCAATGTATCCCAAACTGCGTGATGCCATGCATTATGCTTCATTTATAAGCCTTTACTCATGGAGCACGAATGATAAGTTTTGAATGATCATTTTAACCGGCTGATCAATTTGATATGTCCGCACTAAATCATCCGTAACTTTTGATTTGGAGTTCAGAGTGTCATGAATCTAAAGCCCACGTTAAGCTAGCTCAATATTCAATATTGTGACAAAATTCAAGACTGAAATAGCTACGACAAATCTTTCAAGTAATCCAATCTATCCCCAACTATGTGATGCTATGCATTATGTTTCATTTGTAAACCTTTGCTAAATGAGCACCAATAATTAGTTTAGAATATCAATTTAACTAGCCGATAAACTGGCCATGTCCGCACTAAATAGTCATTAACTTTGGATTCAGAGCTCAAAATGACATGAATCTAATGCCCACATTAAACTAGCTCAATTTTCGATATTGTGACAACATTTGAGATTGAAAGAGCTACGAAAAAGCCTCCAAGTTATCCAATGTATCCCAAACTACATGATGCCATGAATTATGCTTCATTTATAACCTTTAAACAAGTAGCAACAATGATCAGTTTAGAATGATCATTTTAACTTGGCGATCAACTTGACATGTCTGCAGTACATCATTCATAGCTTTTGATTTAGAGTTCAAACTGACGTGAATCCAACACCCAAGTTAAGGTCACTCAATTTTTTTTGTGACAATATTTAAGATCGAAATAGATACGACAAAGCCTTCAAGCAATCAAATCTATCCCAAACTGTGTGTTAGTATGCATTATGCTTCATTTATACGCCTTTACTCTATGAGCACCAATGATCAGTTTAGAATGATCATTTTACCTATCTGATCATCTTGACGTGTCTGCTATAAATTGTCTTTATATTTTGATTTAGAGCTCAAAATGACATGAATCCAACACCTACATTAAGCAAGCTCAGATTTTCATATTGTGGAAAAATTTGAGAGTAAAAGAGCTACGACAAGGCCTCTAAGTAATCCAATGTATCCCAAACTGCGTGATGCCATGCATTATGCTTTATTTATAAGCCTTTAATCAAGGAGCACCAATGATAAGTTTGGAATGGTCATTTTAACAAGCCGATCAACTTGACCATGTCCACACTAAATCGTCAGTAACGTTTTATTAAAAGTTCAAAATGACATGAGTCCAACAACCACGTTAATCTAGCTTAATTTTCTATATTGTGACAAAATTTAAGATAAAAAAAGCTATGATAAGGCCTCCAAAAATCCAATCTAACCCGATCCGCGTGATGCCATCCATTATCCTTCATTTATAAGCCTTTACTCAAGGAGCAATCATGATCAGTTTCGAATGATCATTTAAATTAGCTGATCACCTGGCCATGTCCGCACTAAAGAGTCTTCAACTTTTGATTTAGAGCTTAAAATAATATAAATCTAACGCCCACGTTAAGCTAGCTCAATTTTCCATATTGTGATAAAATTTGAGACTGAAAGAGTTATGACAAAGCCTCCAAGTAATCCAATGTATCCCAAACTGCGTGATGCCATGCATTATGCTTCATTTATAAGCATTTAATCAAGGATCACTAAATTGTCAGTAACTTTTTTATTAAGAGTTCAAAATTACACGAATCCAACACCCACGTTAAGCTAGCTCAATTTTCTATATTGTGACAAAATTTAAGATGGAAACAGCTAGGATAAAGCCTCCAAGTAATCCTATCTATCTCTACCTGCGTGATACAATGCATTATGTTTCATTTATAAGCCTTTACTCAAGGAGCAATAATGATCTGTTTCGAATGCCCATTTAAACTAGCTGATCAACTAGCCATGTCCGCACTAAATAGTTTTTAACTTTTTATTCATAGCTCAAAATGACATGAATTTAATGCCCACGTGAAGCTAGCTCAATTTTCCATATTGTGATAACATTTGAGTCTGAAAGAGCTATGAAAAAGCCTCCAAGTAATCCAATGTATCCCAAACCATGTGATACCATGCATTAATGTTCATTTCTAAGCCTTTAATCAAGGAGCACCAATGATCAGTTTAGAATGATCATTTTAACTTGGTGATCAACTTGACATATGTACTGTAAATCGTTCGTAACTTTTGATTTAGTGTTCAAAATAAAGGAAATCTAACACCCAAGTGAAGCTCGCTCAATTTTTTTGTGACAAAATGTAAGATCGAAATAGCTATAACAAAGCCTTCAAGCAATCCAATATATCCAAAACTGTGAGATGCTATGCATTATTCTTCATTTATACGCCTTTACTCAATGAGCACCAATGATTAGTTTAAAATGATCATTTTATCTAGCTGATCATCTTGACATGTCCGCTCTAAATTGTCTCTAAGTTTGATTTAGAGCTCAAAATGACATGAATCTGAGGCCTACATTAAGCAAGCTCATATTTCCATATAGTGGAAAACTTTGAGAATAAAAGAGCTACGACAAGGCCTCTATGTAATCCAATGTATCCCAAACTGCGTGATGCCATGCATTATGCTTTATCTATAAGCCTTTAATCAAGGAGCACCAATGATAAGTTTGGATTGATCATTTTAACTGGTCGATCAATTTGACATGTTTGGACTAAATCGTCAGTAACTTTTTACTAAGAGTTTAAAATGACATGAGTCCAACACCCACAATAAGCTAGCTCAATTCCCAATATTGTGACAAAATTTAAGATCGAAACAGCTATGATAAGGCTCCAAGTAATCCAATCTATCACATTATGCTTGATACCATGCATTATGTTTCATTTATAAGCCTTTACTCAAGGAGCAATAATGATCAGTTTCGAATGATAATTTGAACAAGCTGATAAACTGGCCATGTCCGCACTAAATAGTCATTAACTTTTCATTCAGAGTTCCAAAATGACATGAATCTGACGCCCATGTTAATCTAGCTCAATTTTTGATATTGTGGCAACATTTGAGACTGAAAGAGCTATAACAAAGCCTTCAAGAATCCAATGTATCCCAAACTACGTGATGCCATGCATTATGGTTCATTTATAAGCCTTTAATCAAGGAGCACCAATGATCAGTTTATAATGATCATTTTAACTTGGCGATCAAGTTGACATGTCTGCGCTAAATCGTTCATAACTTTTGATTTAGAGTTCAAATTTACACAAATCCAACACCTGTGTTAAGCTCCCTAAATATTTTTGTGACAAAATTTTAGATCGAAGTTGCTACGACAAAGCCTTCAAGCCATCCAATCTATCCCAAACAGTGTGATGCTATGCATTATGCTTCATTTATAAGGCTTTACTCAATGAGCACCAATTGTCGGTTTAGAATGATCATTTTAACTAGCTGATCATCTTGACATGTCTGCTCTAAATTGTCTTTAAGTTTTGATTTAGAGCTAAAAATGACATGAATCGAGTGCCTACAATAAGAAAGCTCAGGTTTCCATATTGTGGAAAAATATAAGACTGAAAGAGCTACGATAAGACCTCTGTGTGATACCATGCATTATGCTTTATTTATAAGCTTTTAATCAAGGAGCAGCAATGATAAGTTGGGAATGATCATTTTAACTAGCCGATCAACTTGACTTTTTCGCACTAAATCACCAGTAACTTTATATTAAGAGTTCAAAATGACACGAGACGAACATCCACGTTAAGCTAGCTCAATTTTCTATATTGTGACAAAATTTAAGATCGAAACAGCTACGTTAAAACCTCCAAGTAATCAGTCTATCCCAATCAGCGTGATACCATGCATTATGCGTTATTTATAAGCCTTTACTCAAGGAGCAATAATGATCAGTTTCGATTGATCATTTTAACTAGCTGATCAACTGGCCATGTCCGCACTAAATAGTCTTTAACTTTTGATTTAGACCTCAAAATGACATGAATCAAACACCTACGTTAAGCTAGCTCAATTTTCCATATTGTGACAACATTTGAGTCTGAAAGGGCAACCACAAAGCCTGCAAGTAATCCAATGTATTCCGAACTACATGATACCATGCATTATTCTTCATTTATAAGCCTTTAATCAAGGAGCACCAATGATCAGTTTAGAATGATTATTTTAATTTGGCGATCAACTTGACAAGTCTACACTGAACCATTCGTTACTTTTGATTTAGAGTTAAAATTGAAACGAATCCAACACCCATGTTAAGATCCCTCAATTTGTTTGTGACAAAATTTAAGATCGAAATAGCTAGAGCAAAGCCTTCAAGCCATCTAATAATCCCAAATTGTGTGATGTTATGCATTATGCTTCATTTATAAGCCTTTATTCAATGAGCACCAATGATCGGTTTAGAATGATCATTTTAACTAGCTGATCATCTTGACATGTCCACTCTAAATTGTCTTTATGTTTTGATTTATAGCTCAAATGACATGAATCCAATGCCTACGTCATGCAAGCTCAGGTTTCCATATTGTGGAAAAATTTAAGACAGAAAGACGTCTAAGTAATTAAATGTATCCCTAACTATTTGATACCATGCATTATGCTTTGTTTATAAGCCTTTAATCAAGGAGCACCAATGATAAGTTTGGAATGATCATTTTAACTGCCTGATCAACTTAACATATCCGCACTAAATTGGTAGTAACTTTTTATTAAGAGTACAAACTGACATGAGTCCAACACCCACATTAAGCTAGCTCATTTCTCTATATTATGACAAAATGTAAGATCGAAACCACTACAATAAGGCCTCCAAGTAATCCAATCTATCCCCATCTGCGTGATACCACACATTATGCTTCACTTATAAGCCTTTACTCAAGGAGCAATAATGATCAGTTTCGAATGATCATTTGAACTAGCTGATAAACTAGCCATGTCCGCACTAAATCGTCTTTAACTTTTGATTTAGAGCTCAAAATGACATGAATCAAACACCCACGTTAAGCTAGCTCAATTTTCCATATTGTGACAACATTTGAGACTGAAAAAGCTCAACAAAGCCTCCAAATAATCCAATGTATCCAAAACTATGTGATTTCATGCATTATGCTTCATTTATAAGCCTTTAATCAAGGAGCACCAATGATCAGTTTAGAATGATCATTTTAACTTGGCGATCAACTTGACATGTCTTCACTAAATCGTTTGTAACTTTTGATTTAGAGTTCAAATTGACACGAATCCAACACCCATGTTAGGCTGGCTCAATGTTTTGGACAAAAATATAAGATCAAAATACATGTGACAAATGCTTGAAGCCATCCAATCAATCAAAAACTGTGTGATGCTATGCATTATACTTCATTTATACGCCTTTACTCAATGATCACCAATGATCAGTTTAGAGTGATCATTTTAACTAGCTGATCATCTTGATATGTCCGCTCTAAATTGTCTTTAAGTTTTGATTTAGAGCTCAAAATGGCATGAATCCAACGCCTAGGTTAAGCTAGCTGAGACTTCCATATTGTGGAAAATTTTGACACTGAAAGAACTACGATAAGACGTCTAAGTAATCCAATGTATCCCAAACTGTGCGATACCATGCATTATGCTTTGTTTATAAGCCTTTAATCAAGGAGCACCAAGGATAAGTTTGGAATGATCATTTTAACTGCCCGATAAATTTTATATGTCAGCACTAGATCGGTAGTAACTTTTTATTAAGAGTTCAAAATGACATGAGTGCAACACCATCATTAAGCTAGCTCATTTCTCTAAATTATGACAAAATTTAAGATCGAAACAACTACAATAAGGCATCCAATTGATTCAATCTATCCCAGTCTGTATGATACCACGCATTTTACTTCATTTATAAACCTTTACTCAAAGAGCAATAAAGATCAGTTTCGAATGATCATTTGAACTAGCTGATAAAGTGGCCATGTATGCACTAAATAGTCTTTAACTTTTTATTTTGAGCTCAAAATGACATGAATCTAACGCCCAACGAATTAGTAACGGCTTTCTGACTGAATGCCGAGGGAAAGACATTCATCGGTTATCCGTCGGAAATTTCCGACGCCTGTGCAACCATTGGGAAATCGATGGTAAAACCTGACGGTGAACCGTCGGTTTTCCGACGAACCCATGGTCGTCGAGATATCCTCTTGATACCATCGATATTTTCGACGACTTCCCGATAGCTTGTGTTTAGAATGATCATTTTAACTACGACAAGCCCTCTAAGTAATCCAATGTATCCCAAACTGCATGATCCCATGCATTATGCTTTATTTATAAGCCTTTAATCAAGGAGCACCAATGATAAGTTTGGAATGGTCATTTCAACAAGTCGATCAACTTGACCATGTCCGCACTAAATCATCAGTAACATTTTATTAAGAGTTCAAAATGACATAAGTCCAACAACCACATTAATCTAGCTCATTTTTATATATTGTGAGAAAATTTAAGATCGAAACAGCTACAAAATGGCCTCCAAGTAATCCAATTATATCTCCATCTGCGTGATACCATGCATTATGCTTCATTTATAAGCCTTTACACAAGGAGCAAAATGATCAGTTTCGAATGGTCATTTAAACTAGCTGATCACCTGGCCATGTACGCACTAAAGAATTTTTAATTTTTGATTTAGAGTTCAAAATCACATGAATCTAACGTGCACGTTAAGCTAGCTCAATTTTCCATATTGTGACAACATTTGAGACCAAAAGAGCTACGACAAAGCCTCTAAGTAATCCAATGTATCCCAAACTACGTGATGCCATGCATTATGCTTCATTTATAAGCTTTTAATCAAGGAGCACCAATGATCTGTTTGGAATGATCATTTTAACTTGGCGATCAACTTGGCATGTTTGCACTAAATGGTTCGTAACTATTGATTTAGAGTTCAAATTTACACGAATCTAACACCCATGTTAAACTCCCTCAGTTTTTTGTTGACAAAATTTAAGATTGAAATAGCGACAACAAAGCCTTTAAGCAATCCAATCTATCCCAAATTGTGTAATGCCATGCATTATGCTTCATTTGTAAATATTTGCTCAATGAGCACCAATGATCAGTTTAGAATGTTCAGTTTAACTAGCTAATAAACTTGACATGTCCGTACTAAATTGTTTTTAACATTTGATTTAAAGCTCGAAATGTCATGAATCCAACAACCACGTTAATCTAGATCAATTTTCAATATTGTGACAACATTTGACACAGAAAGCAATACGACAAAGCCTCCACCTAATCCAATCTATCCAAACTGCGTGATGCCATTCCATTACAAGAAAACATTAACATTTCCGATGGCATTTCCGACGGAACTAAAACCATTGGAATTTTCTAACGAATTGGTGACGGCTTTCCGACGGAATGCCGAGGGAAAGACATTCGTCGGTTATCCGTCGGAAATTTCCGATGCCTGTGCAACTGCTGGGAAATCAATGGTAAAACCTGCGGTGAACCGTCGGTTTTCCGACAAATGCGTGGTCGTCGGGATTTCCCCTTGATACCATCGCATATTTTCGACGACTTCCTGACAGCTTGTAATTAGAATGATCATTTTAACTAGTTGATCATCTTGACAGGTCCGCTCTCAATTGGCTTTAAGTTTTGATTTAGAGCTCAAAATGACATGAATCCAATGCCTACGTTCAGCAAGCTCAGATTTCCTTATTGTGGAAAACTTTTAGACTGAAAGAGCTATGACAAGGCCTCTAAGTAATCCAATGTATCCCAAACTGCGAGATGTCATGCATTATGCTTTATTTATAAGTCTTTAATCAAGGAGCACCAATCATAAGCTTGGAATGATCATTTTAACTGGCAAATCAACCTGACATGTCTGCACTGAATCGTGAGTAACTTTTTATTAAGAGTTCAAAATGACACGAATCCAACACCCAGGTTAAGCTAGCTCAATTTTCTTTATAGTGACAAAATTTAAGATCGAAATAGCTACGAAAAAGCCTTTAACCAATCCAATCTATCCCAAACTGTGTGATACTATGCATTATGCTTGATTTATACCCCCGTTACTCAATGAGTACCAATGATCAGTTTAGAATGATGATTTTACCTATCTGATCATCTGGACGTGTTTTCTCTAAATTGTCTTTATGTTTTGATTTAGAGCTCAAAATGACATGAATCCAACACCTACATTAAGCAAGCTCAGATTTCTATATTGTGGAAAAATTTGAGAGTAAAAGAGCTTTGACAAGCCCTCTAAGTAATCCAATGTATCCCAAACTGCGTGATCCCATGCATTATGCTTTATTTATAAGCCTTTAATCAAGGAGCACCAATGATAAGTTTGGAATGGTCATTTTAACAAGTCGATCAACTTGACCATGTCCGCACTAAATCGTCAGTAACTTTTTATTAAGAGTTCATAATGACATAAGGCCAACAAGCACATTAATCTAGCTCAGTTTTATATATTGTGAGAAAATGTAAGATCGAAACAGCTACAATATGGCCTCCAAGTAATCCAATCTATCTCCATCTGTGTGATACCATGCATTATGCTTCATTTATAAGCGTTTACTCAAGGAGCAAAATGATCAGTTTTGAATGATCATTTAAACTAGCTGATCACCTGGCCATGTACGCACTAAAGAGTTTTTAATTTTTGATTTAGAGCTCAAAATCACATGAATCTAACGCGCACGTTTAGCTAGCTCAATTTTCCATATTGTGACAACATTTGAGACCGAAAGAGCTACGACAAAGCCTCCAAGTAATCCAATGTATCCCAAACTACGTGATGCCATGCATTATGCTTCATTTATAAGCTTTTAATCAAGGAGCACAAATGATCTATTTGGAATGATCATTTTAACTTGGCAATCAACTTTTTGGTGATAAATTTTTTTGGTGACAAAATTTAAGATGGAAATAGCGACAACAAAGCCTTTAAGCAATCCAATCTATCCCAAACTGTGTGATTCTATGCATTATGCTTCATTTATACGCCTTTAATGAATGAGCACTACTGATCAGTTTAGAATGATCATTTTAACTAATTGATCATCTTGACAGGTCCACTCTAAATTGGCTTTAAGTTTCGATTTAGAGCTCCAAATGACATGAGTCCAACGCCTACGTTAAGCAAGCTCATATTTCCATATTTTGGAAAAAAATTAGACTGAAAGAGCTACGAGAAGGCCTCTATGTAATCCAATGTATCCGAAACTGCGAGATGTCATGCATTGTGCTTTATTTATAAGCCTTTAATCAAGGAGCACCAATGATAAGTTTGGAATTATCATTTTAACTGGCCGATCAGCCTGACATGTCCGCACAAAATCGTCATTAACTTTTTTTTAAGAGTTCAAAATGACACGAATCCAACACCCACGTTAAGCTAGCTCATTTTCTATATTGTGACAAAATTTCAAATCGAAACAGCTACGATAAAGCCTCCAAGTAATCCAATCTATCCCAATCTGTGTGATACCATGCAATATGCTTCATTTTAACTAGGTGATCAACTAGCCATGTCCGCACTAAGTAGTCTTTAACTTTTGATTCAGAGCTCAAAATGACATGAATCTAATAGCCACATTAAGCTAAATCAATTTTTGGTATTGTGATAACATTTGAGACTGAAAGAACTACAAAACAGCCTCCAAGTAATCCAATGTATCCCAAACCACATGATGCCATGCATTATGCTTTCTGCATTATGCTTTATTTATAAGCCTTTAATCAAGGAGCACTAATGATAAGTTTGGAATGATCATTTTAATTGGTTGATCAACTTGACATGTCCGGACTAAATCGTCAGTAACTTTTTATTAAGAATTCAAAATGACATGAGTCCAACACCCACATTAAGCTAGCTCAATTCCCTATATTGTGACAAAATTTAAGATCGAAACAGCTACGATAAGGCCTCCAAATAATCCAATCTATCCCAAACTGCGTGATACCATGTATTATGCTTCATTTATAGGCCTTTACTCAAGGAGCAATAATGATCAGTTTCAATTGATCATTTTAACTAGCTGATCAACTAGCCATGTCCGCACTATATAGTCTTTAACCTTTGATTCAGAGCTCGAAATGACATGAATCTAACGCCCACGTTAAACTAGCTCAATTTTCCATATTGTGACCGAATTTGAGACTGAAAGAACAACAACAAAGCCTTCAAGTAATCCAATGTATCCCAAACTATGTGATGACATGCATTATGCTTCATTTATAAGCCTTTAATCAAGGAGCACCAATGATCAGTTTAGAATGATTATTTTAATTTGGCGATCAACTTGACATGTCTGTACTAAATCGTTCGTAACTTTTGATTTAGAGTTCAAATTGAAACGAATCAAACACCCATGTTAAGCTCCCTCAATTTTTTTGTGACAAAATTTAAGATCGAAATAGATACGACAAAGCCTTCACGCCGTCCAATCAATCCCAAAATGTGTGATGCTATGCATTATGCTTCATTTATAAGTCTTTATTCAATGAGCACCAATGATATGTTTAGAATGATCATTTTAACTAGCTGATCATCTTGACATGTCCGCTTTAAATTGTCTTTAAGTTTTTATTTAGAGGTCAAATGACATGAATCCAACGCCTACGTCAAGCAAGCTCAGGTTTCCATTTTGTGGAAACATTTAAGACTGAAAGAGCTACTATATGACCTCTAAGTAATCCAATGTATCCCAAACTATTTGATACATGCATTATGCTTTATGTATAGGCTCTTAATCAAGGAGCACCAATGATAAGTTGGGAATGATCATTTTAACTGGCCGATAACCTTGACATTTACGCACTAAATCAATAGTAACTTTTTAGTAAGAGTTCAAAATGACACGAGTCCAACACCGACATTGAGCTAGCTAATTTGTCAATATTAGGACAAAATTTAAGATCGAAACAACTACAATAAGGCCTCCAAGTAATCCAATCTGTCCCAATCTGCTTGATACCGGGCATTATGCTTCATTTATATACCTTTACTCAAGGAGCAATAATGATTAGTTTCGAATGATCATTTGAACCAGCTCATAAACTGGCCATGTCCGCACTAAATAGTCTTTAACTTTTGATTTACAGCTCAAAATGATATGAATCTAATGCCCACGTTAAGCTGGCCTAATTTTCTATATTGTGACAACATTTGAGACTGAAAAAGGTACAAAAAAGCCTCCAAGTAATCCAATGTATCCCAAACTACGTGATGCCATGCATTATGCTTCATTTATAAACCTTTAATAGAGGAGCACCAATGATAAGTTTAGAATGATCATTTTCACTTGGCGATCAATTTGACATGACTGCACTAAATCTTTCGTAACTTTTGATTTAGAATTCAAATTGATACGAATCCAACACCCATGTTAAGCTCACTCAATTTTTGTGACAAAAATTAAGATTGAAATAGCTACGACAAAGCCTTCAAGCAATCCAATCTATCCCAAACCGTGATTCTCTGCATTATGCTTCATTTATATGCCTTTACTCAATGAGCACCAATGATCAGTTTAGAATGATCATTTTAACTAGTTAATCATCTTGACATCTCCGCCCTAAATTTTCTTTATGTTTTGATTTAGAGCTAAAAATGACATGAATCTAATGCCCACGTTAAGCTAGCTTTCTTTTCAATATTGTGACAACATTTGAGACTGAAAGAGCTATGACAAAGCCTCCAAGTAATCCAATGTATCCGAAACTATGTGATGCCATGCATTATGCCTCATTTACAAGCCTTTAATCAAGGAGCACCAATGACGAGTTTCGAATGATCATTTTAACTTGGGGATCAGCTTGACATGTCTTCATTAAATCGTTCGTAACTTTTGATTTAGAGCTCAAATTGAAACGAATCCAACACCCATGTTAAGCTCGCTCAATTTTTTGGGACAAAATTTCAGATCGAAAAAGCTGTCCTTCAAGCCATCCAATCAATCCAAAACTGTGTGATGCTATGCATTATGCTTCATTTATACGCCTTTACTCAATGATCACCAATGGTCAGTTTAGAATGATCATTTTAACTAACTGATCATCTTGACATGTCTACTCTAAATTGTCTTTAATTTTTGATTTAGAGCTCAAAATGACATGAATCCAACGCCTACATTAAGCAAGCTGAGACTTCCATATTGCCGTAACATTTGAGACTAAAAGAAATACGATAAGACCTCTAAGTAATCCAATGTATTCCAAACTCTGTGATACCATGCATTATGCTTTGTTTATAAGCCTTTAATCTAGGAGCACCAATGATAAGTTTGGAATGATTATTTTAACTGCCCGAACAACTTGACATTTCTGCACTAAATCGCTAGTAACTTTTTATTAAGAGTTCAAAATGACATGAGTCCAACACACACATTAAGGTAGCTCATTTCTCTATATTATGACAAATTTAACATCGAAACAACTACAATAAGGCCTCCAAGTAATCCAATCTATCTTAATACAATAAGGCCTCCAAGTAATACAGTTATAAGCCTTTACTCAAGGAGCACCATTGATCACTTAAGAATGATCATTTTAACTGACCGAGCAACTTGACATGACTGCACTAAATCATCCAAATTTTTTGATTTAGAGTTCAGAATGACACGAATCCATTGCCCACATTAAGCTAGCTCAATTTTCTATATTGGGACAAAGTTAAGAAAAAAATAGCTATGACAAAGCCTCCAAGTGATCCAATCAATCCTAGACTGCGTGATGCCATGCATTATGCTTCATTTGTAAACTTCTGGTCAATGACCTCAAGTGATCAGTTTAGAATGATCAATTTAACTATACGATAAACTTGACATGTCCGCACTAAATCATCCCTAACTTTCGATTTAGAGTTCAAAATGACATGAATCCAATGCCCACGTTAAGCTAGCTCAATTTTCTGTATTGTAAAAAAATTAAAAACCGAAATAGGTACGAAAAAACCTCCAAATAATCCAATGTATCTCAAAATGCATGATGCCATGCATTATGCTTCACTTATAATTATAAGTCTTTACTCAAGGAGCACGAATGATCAGTTTAGAATGGTCACTTTACCCGGCCGATCAACTTGAATGTCCGCACTAAATTGTCCAAAACTTTTGATTTAGAGTTCATAATGACACGAATCCAATTCCCACGTTAAGGTAGCTCAATTTTCTATATTGTGACAAAATTTAAGACCGAGATAGCTACGAAAAAGCCTCTAAGTAAAACAAACAATCCCAAACTCCGTCATGTCATGCATTATGCTTCGTTTGTAAAGCTTTGGTAAATGAGCACCAATGATTACTTTAGAATGTTGCTTTTAACTAGCTGATCAACTTGACATGTCCGCACTAAATGGTCCGTAACTTATGATTCAGAGCTCCAAATGACACAAATCCAATGCCCACATTACGCTACGACAATAATACCAAGTAATCCAATCTATCCCAAACTACGTGATGCCATGCATTATGCTTCATTTATAAACTTTTGGTCATTGAGCTCCAGTGATCAGTTTAGAATCATGAATTTAACTAGCTGATAAACTTGACATGTCCGCACTAAAACGTCTATAACTTCTGATTTAGAGTTCAGAATGACATGAATCAAACGCCCACGTTAAACTAGCTCAATTTTCTATATTGTTGCAAAATTTAATACCGAAATAGCAACGTCAAAGGCTCCAAATAATGCAATGTATCCCAAACTTCATGATACCATGCATTTTGCTTCATTTTTAATTATAGAGTGGTCAATTTAACTGGCCGATCAACTTGACAAGTTGGCACTAAATCATCCGTAACTTTTGATTTATAGTTCAAAATGATAAGTATCCAACACCCACGTTAAGCTAGCTCAATTTTCTATATTGTGACAAATTTTACTACCAAAATACCTGTGACAAGGCCACCAAGTGATCCAATCTATCCCAAAATGCATGATGCCATGCATTATCTTCATTTATAAACTGATGCTCAATGAGCACCAATGATAGGTTTAGAATGATCATATTAACTAGCTGATCAAGTAGACATGTCTGCAATAAATCATCTTTAACTTTTCATTCAGGGTTCAGAATGACACGAATCCAACACCCACATTAAGCTAGCTCAATGTTCTATATTGTGACAAAAGTTTAGAACGAAATAGCTACGACAAAGCCTCCAAGTAATCCACTCAATCCCAAACTGCGTGATGCCATGCATTATGCTTCATTTGTAAACATTTGGTCAATGACCTCAAGTGATCAGTTTAGAATGATCAATTTAACTAACCAATAAACTTGACATGTCCGCACTAAATCGTCCGTAGCTTTTGATTTAGAGTTCAGAATGACATGAATCCAATGCCCACGTTAAGCTAGCTCAATTTTCTTTATTGTGACAAAGTAAAAACCAAAATAGCTACGAAAAAACCTCCAAATAATCCAATGTATCCCAAAATGCATTATGCCATGCATTATGCTTCCCTTATAATTATAAGTCTTTTCTCTAGGAGCACGAATGATCAGTTTAGAATGGTCACTTTACCTGGCCGATCAACTTGACATGTCCGCACTAAATTGTCCCAAACTTTTGATTTAGAGTTCATAATGACACCAATCCAATTCCCATGTTAAGGTAGCTCAATTTTTATATTGTGACAAAATTTAAGACCAAAATAGCTACAAAAGCCCCTAAGTAAAACAATCAATCCCAAACTGCGTCATGTCATGCATTATGCTTCGTTTGTAAATCTTTGGTGAATGAGCACTAATGATTAGTTTAGAATGATCCTTTTATCTAGCTAATCAACTTGACATGTCCGCACTAAATCGTCCGTAATTTTTGATTCAGAGTTCAAAATGACACAAATCCAACGCATACGTTTAGCTATCTCAATTTTCTATATCGTGAAATAATTTAAGAACGAAATAGCTACGACAAAAACTCCAAGTAATCCAATCTATCCCAAACTGCGTGATGCCATGAATTATGCTTTATTTGTAAACTTTTTGGTCCTTGAGCTCCAGTGATCAGTTTAGAATGATCAATTTAACTAGATGATAAACTTGACATGTCCGCACTAAAACGTCTATAACTTTTGATTTAGAGTTCAAAATGACATGAATCAAACGCCCACATTAAACTAGCTCAATTTTCTATATTGTTGCAAAATTTAATACCGAAATAGCAATGACAAAGGCTCCAAATATTGCAATGTAACCTAAACTTCATGATTCCATGCATTATGCTTCATTTATAATAATAAGCCTTTACTCAAGGAGCACCAATGATCAGTTTAGAGTGGTCAATTGAACATGCCGAATAACTTGACATGTTGGCACTAAATCATCCGTAACTTTTAATTTAGAGTTCAAAATGATAAGCATCCAACACCCACGTTAAGCTAGCTCAAGTTTCTATATTGTGACAAATTTTAATACCGAAATACCTGCGACAAGGCCACCAAGTAATCCAATCTATCCCAAAATGCGTGATGCCATGCATTATCTTCATTTATAAACCATTTCTCAATGAGCACCAATGATCAGTTTAGAATGATCATTTTATCTAGCTGATCAATTAGACATGTCCGCAATAAATTGTCTTTAACTTTTCATTCAGGGTTCAGAATGACACGAATCCAACGCCCACGTTAATCTAGCTCAGTTTTCTATATTGTGACAACAGTGAAGAACGAAATAGCTACGACATAGCATCCAAGTAATCCAATCTATCCCGAACTGTGTGATGCCTTGCATTATGCTTCATTTGTAAACTTTTTGTCAATGAGCTCCAGTGATCAGTTTAGAATCATTAATTTAACTAGCGATAAACTTGACATGTCCGCACTAAATCGTCCATAACTTTTTATTTAGAAATCAGAATGACATGAATCCATCGCCCTCATTAAGCAAGCTCAATTTTCTATATAGTGACAAAATTTAAGAACGAAATAGCTACGATAAAGCCTCCAAGTAATCCAATTTATCCCAAACTGCGTGATGCGATGCAGTATGCTTCATTTGTAAACTTTTGGTCAATGAGCTGCAGTGATCAGTTTAGAATGATCAATTTAAGACCGAAATAGCAACAAAAAAAAGCTCCAAATAATCCAATGTATTGCAAACTGTATGATGCCATGCAATATGCTTTAAAGAGCACCAATGATTAGCTTAGAATGGTCAATTTAATTGGCCGATCAACTTGACATGTTGGCACTAAATCGTCCGTAACTTTTGATTTAGAGTTCAAAATGATAAGAACCCAACACACACGTTAAAGTAGCTCAATTTTCTATATTGTTTCAAAATTTAATACCAAAATACCTACGAAAGAGCCACCAAGTAATCCAATCTATCTCAAAATGCGTGATGCCATGCATTATGCTCATTTGTAAACCATTACTCAATGAACACCAATGATCAGTTTACAATGATCATTTTAACTATCTGATCAATTAGACATGTACGCACTAAATCGTCTTTAACTTTTGATTTAGAGTTCAAAATGACACGAATCCAACGTCCTTGTTAAGCTAGCTCAATTTTCTATATTGTGACAAAATTTAAGAACGAAATAGCTACAACAAAGCCTTCATGTAAGCCAATCAATCTAAAACTGCGTGATGCAATGCATTATGCTTCATTTGTAAACCTTTGCTCAATGAGCTCCAATGATCAATTTAGAATGATAAAGTTAAGTAGTCGATAAACTTGACCTGTATGCACTAAATCCTCAATAACTTTTAATATAGAGTTAAGAAAGACATGAATCCAACACCCACATTAAGGTAGCTCAGTTTTCCATATTGTGACAAAATTTAAGACAGAAATAGCTAGGACAAAACATCTAAGTAATCCAATGTATCCCAAACTATCCGATGCCATGCATTATGCGTCATTTATAAGCCTTTACTCAAGGAGCTCCAATGATCAGTAAAGAATGATCATTTTAACTGCCCGATCAACTTTACATGACTGCATTAAATCGTCCGACACTTTTAATTTAGAGTTCAGAATGACACGAATTCAACGCCCACGTTAAGCTAGCTCAATTTTCTATATTGTGACAAAAGTTAAGAACGAAATAGCTATGACAAAGCCTCCAAGTAATCCAATCTGTCCCAAAGTGCGTTATGCCATGCATTATGCTTCATTTGTAAACTTTTGGTGAATGAGCTCCAGTGATAAGATTAGATTGATCAATTTAACTAGCCGATAAACTTGACATATCCGCACTAAATTGTCCATAACTTTTAATTTAGAGTTAAGAATAACATGAACCCAACACCCACGTTAATCTAGCTCAATTTTCTATATCGTGGCAAAATTTAAGAACAAAATAGCTACGATAAAGCCTCCAAGTAATCCAATCTATCCTAAATTGCGTAAGTCCATGCATTATGCTTCATTTGTAAACTTTTGGTCAATGAGCTCCAGTGATCAATTTAAAATGATCAATTTAACTAGCTGATAAACTTGACATGTACGCATTAAATCGTCTATAACTTTTGATTTAGAGTTCAGAATTACATGAATCAAACCCCCACGTTAAGGTAGCTCAATTTTCTATATTGTGACAAAATGTAAGACTGAAATAGCAATATAAAAGTCTCCAAATAATCCAATGTATCGCAAACTTCGTGATGCCATGCATTATGCTTCATTTATAATTATAAGCCATTATTCAAAGAGCACCAATGATCAGTTTAGAATGGTAAATTTAACTGGCCGATCAACTTGATATGTTGAACTAAATCTTTCGTAACTTTTGATTTAGAGTTCAAAATGAAAAAACCCAACACACATGTTAAGCTAGCTCATTTTTCTATATTGTGACAAAATTTAATATTGAAATACCTAAGAAAAAGCCACCAAGCAATCCAATCTATCCCAAAATGCGAGATGCCATGCATTATGCTCATTTGTAAACCATTGCTCAATGAGCGCCAATAATCAATTTAGAATGATCATTTTAGCTATCTGATCAATTAGACAAGTACGCACTAAATCGTCTTTAACTTTTGATTTAGAGTTCAAAATGACACGTGTCCAACATTATTGTTAAGCTAGCTCAATTTTCTATATTGTGACAAAATTTAAGAACGAAATAGCTATAACAAAGCCTTCATGTAATCCGATCAATCTCAAACTGCGTGAAGCAATGCATTATGCTTCATTTGTAAACCTTTGCTCAATGAGCTCCAATGATCAATTTAGAGTGATAAATTTAAGTAGCCGATAAACTTCACATGTCTGCACTAAATTGTCGGTAACTTTTAATATAGAGTTAAAAAATACATGAAACCAACACCCACGTTAAGGTAGCTCAATTTTCTATATTGTAAAAAAATTTAAGACAAATAGCTATGACAAAGCCTCTAAGTAATCCAATGTATCCCAAACTTTCCAATGCCATGCATTATGCATCATTTATAAGCCTTTACTCAAGTAGCTCCAATGATCAGTTAAGAATGATCATTTTAACTGGCCGATCAACTTGACATGACCGCACTAAATCATCCGATACTTTTGATTTAGAGTTCAGAATGACACGAGTCCAAAGCCCACGTTAAGCTAGCTCAATTTTCTATACTGTGACAAAAGTTAAGAACGAAATAGCTACGACAAAGCCTCGAAGTAATCCAATATATCCAAAACTGCGTGATGCCGTGCATTATGCTTCATTTGTAAACTTTTGGTCAATAAGCTCCAGTGATCAGTTTAGAATGATCAATTTAACTAGCCGATAAACTTGATATTCCCACAATAATTGTCCATAACTTTTGATTTAGAGTTCAGAATGACATGAATCTAATGCCCACATTAAGCTAGCTCAATTTTCTACATCGTGACAAAATTTAAGAACGAAATAGCTACGATAAAGCCTCCAAGTAATCCAAACTATCCCAAACTGCGTGATGCCATGCATTATGCTTCATTTGTAATTTTTTGGTCAAAGAGCTCCAGTGATCAATTTCGAATGATCAATTTAACTGGCTGATAAACTTGATCTGCCCACACTTAATCATCTATAACTTTTGATTTAGAGTTCAGAATGACATGAATCAAACGCCCACGTTAAGCTAGCTCAATTTTCTATACTGTGTAAAAATTTAAGAACGAAATAACAACAACAAAGGCTCCAAATAATCCAATTTATCGTGAACTGCATGATGCCATGCATTATGCTTCATTGATAATTATAAACCTTTATTCAAGTAGCACCAATGATCAGTTTAAAATTGTCAATTTAACTGGCCGATCAACTTGACATGTTAGCACTAAATCGTCCGTAACTTTTGATTTAGAGTTCAAAATAACAACAACAAAGGCTCCAAATAATCCAATGTATCGCAAACTGCATAATGCCATGGATTATGCTTCATTTATAGTTATAAGCCTTTATTAACCGAACACCAATGATCAGTTTAGAATTGTCAATTTAACTGGTCGATCATTTGACATGTTAGCATTAAATCATCCGTAACGTTTGATTTAGAGTTCAAAATGATAAGAAACAACCACACACGCTAAGCTAACTCAATTTTCTATATTGTGACAAAATTTAATACCAAAATACCTACGACAAAGCCACGAAGTAATCCAATCTATCCCAAAATGCATGATGCCTTGCATTATGCTCATTTGCAAACCATTGCTCAATAAGCACCAATGATCAGTTTAGAATGATTATTTTAACTATCTAATCAATTAGACATGTACGCATTAAATCATCTTTAACTTTTGATTTAGAGTTCAAAATGACACGAATCCAAAGTCCTTGTTAAGCTAGCTCAATTTTCTATATTGTGACAAAATTTAATAACGAAATAGCTACAACAAAGCCTTCATGTAATCCAATCAATCTCAAACTGCGTGATGCCATGCGTTATGCTTCATTTGTAAACCTTTGCTCAATGAGCTCCAATAATCAGTTTAGAATGATTAATTTAAGTAGCCGCTAAACTTGACCTGTCTGCACTAAATCCTCGGTAACTTTTAATATAGAGGTAAGAAATACATGAATCCAATGCCCACGTTACAAAATTTAAGATAGAAATAGCAACGACAAAAGCCTCTATGTAATCCAATGTATCCCAAATAGTCAGATGCCATGCATTATGCGTCATCTATAAGTATTTACTGAAGGAGCACCAATGATTAGTTAAGAATGATAATTTTAATTGGCCGATCAACTTGACATGACCGCACTAAATCGTCTGAAATCCAGCGCCCACGTTAAACTAGCTCAATTTTCTATATTGTGAGAAAAGTTAAGAACGAAATAGCTACGACAAAGCCTCCAATTAATCCAATCTATCCAAAACTGTGTGATGCCATGCATTATGCTTCATTTGTAAACTTTTGGTCAATGAGCTCCAGTGATCAGTTTTAGATGATCAATTTAACTAGCCGATCAACTTGACATGTCCGCACAAAATCGTCTATAAGTATTGACTTAGAGTTCAGAATGATACGAATCCAACACCCACGTTAAGCTAGCTCAATTTTTTATATTGTGATAAAATTTAAGAATTAAATAGTTACGACAAAGGCTTCAAGTAATCCAATATATCCCCAGTGGCGTGATTCCATGCATTATGCTTCATTTGTAAAACTTTGCTCAATGAGCACCAATGATTAGTTTAGAATATTCAATTTAACTAGCCAATAAACTTGACATGCGAGCACTAAATCGTCAGTAACTTTTGATTTAGAGTTCAGAATAACATGAATATAATGCCAACGTTAGGCTTGCTCAATTTTCAATATTGTAACAAAATTTAAGACCGAAATAGCTACGACAAAGCCTCCATTTAAACCAATGTATCCCAAACTGCGTGAAGCCATGCATTATGTTTCATTTAAAAGCCTTTACTCAAGCAGCACCATTGATCAGTTAAGAGTAATCATTTTAATTGGCTGATCAACTTGACATATGTGCACTAAATCGTCTATAACTTTTGATTTAGAGTTCATAATGACACAAATCCAAAGCCCACGTTAATCTAGCTCAATTTTCAATATTGTGGCAACATTTGAGACTGAAAGAGCTACAACGCCTCCAAATAATCTAATGTATTCCAAACTGCATGATGCCATGCATTATGCTTCATTTATAAGTCTTTACTCAAGGAGCACCAATGATCTGTTTAGAATGATCATTTTAACTGGCCGATCAACTTGACATGTCTGCTCTAAATCGTCTTTAACTTTTGGTTTATAGTTCAAAATGAAAAAAATCCAATGCCCATGTTAGGCTAGCACAATATTCCATGTTTTGACAAATTTTAAGACCGAAATAGGTACGAAAAAGCCTCCAAGTCATCCTGTCTATCCCAAACTGTGTGATCTCATGCATTATGCCGCATTTGTAAGCATTTGCTCAATGAGGACCAGTGATCAGTTTGGGATGATAAATTTAACTTGATGATCAACTTGACATGTCCGCACTAAATCGTCTCTAACATTTGATCAAGAGTTCAAAATTACATCAATCCAACGAGCACGTTAATCTAGCTAAATTTTCCATATTGTAACAACATTTGAGACTGAAAGAATTACGACAAAGCCTCCAAGTAATCCAATGTATCCAAAACTAAGTGATGTCATGCATTATGCTCCATTCATTAGCATTTACTCAAGGAGCACGAATGATCAGTTTAGAAGGATAATTTTAAATGGCCGATCAACTTGACATGTACTCACTAAATCGTCCGTAACTTTGACTTAGAGTTTAGAATGACATGAATCCAATGTCCACATTAAGCTAGCTCAATTGTTTATATCGTGATACAATTTAAGACTGAAATAGCTATGACAAATCCTACAATTAATCCAATCTATCTCAAACAGCATAATGTCTTCCACTATGCTTCATTTGTAAACTTTTGCTCAATGAGCACCAATGATAAGTTTAGAATGATCATTTTAACTCGCGGATAACCTTAACATGTCCACACTAAATCGTCCTTAACTTTTGACTTTGAGTTCAGAAGGACACGAGACAATGCCCACATTAAGCTAGCACAATATTCTGTATTGTGACATATTTCGAAACCGAAAAAGCTACGACAAAGCCTCTAAGTGATCCAATCTATCCTTAAAGCATGATCTCATGCATTATGCCTCATTTTTAAGCCTTTCCTCAATGAGCACCAATGATCAGTTTAGTATTATCTTTTTAACTTGCTGAACAACATGACATGTCCTCACTAAATCGTCTTTAAGATTTGATTTAGACTTCAAAATGACATGAATCCAATGGCCACGTTAATCTAGCTCCATTTTCAATATTGTGACAACATTTTAGATTGAAAGAGTTACAACAGAGCCTCCAAGTAATCCAATGTATCCCAAACTTCGTGATGCCATGCATTATGCTCCATTTATATGCATTTACTAAAGGAGCACCAATGATCATTTAGGATGATCATTTTAACTGGCCGATCAACTTGACATGTCTGCCCAAAATCATCCATAAGTATTGATTTAGAGTTCAGAATGACATGAATCCAACGCCCACTTTAAGCTAGCTCAATTTTCTATATTGTCAAAAAATTTAAGAATGAAACAGCTTTGACAAAGCCTCCACGTAATCCAATGAATCCCAAACTGTGTGAAGCCATGCATTATGCTTCATTTAAAAGCCTTTACTCAAGGAGCACCAATGATCAGTTAAGAATGATAATTTTAATTGGCCGATCAACTTGACATGTATGCACTAATTCGTCTGTAACTTTTGATTTATAGTTCATAATCACACAAATTCAAATCCCACGTTAATCTAGCTCAATTTTCAATATTGTGACAAGATTTTAGACTGAAAGAGCTACAATGCCTCCAAATAATCCAATGTATTCCAAACTTCGTGATGCAATGCATTATGATTCATTTATAAGTCATTACTCGAGGAGCACCAATGATCGATTTATAATGATCATTTTAAATAGCCGATCAACTTGACATGTCCGCACTAAATCATCCTTAACTTTTGATTTTGAGTTTCAGAATGAAATGAATCAAATGCCCACGTTAATCTAGCTCAATTTTCCATATTGTGACAGCATTTGAGACTGAAAGAGTTACGACAAAGCCTGCAAGTAATCCAATGTACCCCAAACTATGTGATGCTGCATTTACTCAAGGAGAACCAATGATCAGTTTAGAGAGATAATTTTAACTGGCCGATCAACTTGACATGTACGCACTAAATCGTCCATAACTTTTGACTTAGAGTTAAAAATGACATGAATCCAATGCCCACATTAAGCAAGCTCAAATTTCTATGTCGTGATACAATTTAAAATTGAAACAGCTACTACAAAGCCTCCAAGTAATCGAATGTACTCACACAGCGTGATGCCTTCCATTATGCTTCATTTGTAAACTTTTGCTCAATGCGCACCAATGATAAGTTTACAATGATCATTTTAACTGGTCGATAACCTTGACATATCCGCACTAAACTGTCCTTAACTTTTGATTTTAAGCTCAGAATGACACGATTCCAATGCCCACATTAAGCAAGCACAATAGTCTATATTTAAGACCGAAATAGATACGACAAAGCCTCCAAGTGATCCAATCTATACTAAAAAGCATGGTCTCATGCATTATGCATCATTTTTAAGCCTTTGCTCAATGAGCACCAATGATCAGTTTAGTATGATCTTTTTAACTTGCTGATCAACTTGAAATGTCCGCACTAAATCGTCTTTAAGATTTGACTTAGACTTCGAAATGATAAGAATCAATTGGCCACGTTAATCTAGCTCAATTTTCCATATTGTGACAGCATTTGAGACTGAAAGAGTTATGACAAAGCCTCCAGGTAATCCAATGTATCCCAAACTTTGTGATGCCATGCATTATGCACCATTAATATGCATTTACTCTAGGAGAACCACTGATCATTTAGGATGATCATTTTATCTGGCCGATCAACTTGACAAGTCCGAACAAAATCGTCCATAAGTTTTGATTTAGAGTTCAAAATGAGACGAATGCAACGCCCACGTTAAGCTAGCTCAAGTTTCTATATTGTGATAAGATTTAAAAATGAAATAGCTACGACAAAGCCTCCAAATAGTCCAATATATCCCAAGCTGCGTGATGCCATGCATTATGCTTCATTTGTCATTGAGCACCAATGATTAGTTTAGAATGTTCAATTAAACTAGCTGATAAACTTGACATGCCAACACTAAATCTTCCGTAACTTTTGATTTAGAGTTCAGAATGACATGAATCTAATGCCAACGTTAAGCTAGCTCAATCTTCCATATTGTAACAAAATTTAGGACCGAAACAGCTACGACAAAGCCTCCATGTAATCCAATGTATCCCAAACTGCATGAAGCCATGCATCATGCTTCATTTAAAAGCCTTTACTCAAGGAGCACCAATGATCAGCTAAGAATGATCATTTTAATTGGCCGATGAACTTAACATGTATGCACTAAATCGTCTGTAACTTTTTATTTAGAGTTCAGAATGACACAAATCCAAAGTCCACGTTAATCTAGCTCAATTTTCAATATTGTGACAACATTTGACACTGAAAGAGCAACAAAGCCTCCAAATAATCCAATGTATTCCAAACTGCGTGATGCCATGCATTATGCTTCATTTATAAGCCTTTACTCAAGGGGAACCAATGATCATTTTAGAATGATCATTTTAACTGGCCGATGAACTTGACATGTCTGCACTAAATCTTCCTTAACTTTTGATATAGAGTTCATAATGAAACGAATCCAATGCCACATTAAGCTACCACAATATTCCATATTTTGACAAATTTTAAGACCAAAATAGGTAGGACAAAGTCTCCAAGTGATCCAATCTATCCTAAACTGCGTGATCTCATGTATTATGCCTCATTTGTAAGCATTTGCTCAACGAGCACCACTGATCAGTTTGGAATGATCATTTTAAATTGCTGATCAACTTGACGTCTCCGCACTATATCATCTTTAACATTTGATTTAGAGTTCAAAATGACATGAATCCAACGCCCACGTTAACTTTTATTTAGAGTTCAGAATGAAACGAATCCAATGCCCACATTAAGCTAGCAAATATTCCATATTTTGATAAATTTTCAGACCAAAATAGGTAAGACAAAGCCTCCAAGTGATCGAATGTTTCCCAAACTGCGTGATCTCATGCATTATTCCTCATTTCTAAGCATTTGCTCAATGAGCACCACTGATCAGTTTGGAATGATAATTTTAACTTGCTGATCAACTTGACATGTCCGCAGTTAATCGTTTTTAACATTTGATTTAAAGTTCAAATTATATCAATCCACACCCACGTTAATCTAGCTCAATTTTCCATATTGTAACAACATTTAAGACAGAAAGAGCTATGACAAAGCCTCCAAGTAATCTGATGTATCCCAAACTATGTGATGCCGTGCATTATGGTCCATTTATAAGCATTTACTCAAGGAGCACCAATGATCAGTTTAGAAGGATAATTTTAACTGGCCGATCAACTTGACATGTACGCACTAAATCGTCCGTAACTTTTGACTAAGAGTTCAGAATGACATGAATCCAATGCCAATGTTAAGCTAGCTCAATTTTCTATATCGTGATACAATTTAAGACTGAAATACCTACGACAAAGCCTCCAAGTAATCCAATCTATCTCAAGAAGCGTTATACCTTCCATTATGCTTCATTTGTAAACTTTCGCTCAATGACCATCAATGATATGTTTCGAATGATCATTTTAACTAGCCGATAAACTTGAAATGTCAGCACTAAATCCTCCGTAACTTTTTATTTGGAGTGTAGAATGACATGAATCCAATGCCCACATTAAGCTTGCTCAATTTCCTATGTTGTGAAAAAAATTTAAGACTGAATTAGGTACAAAAGCGCCTCCAAGAAATCCAACGTATCCCTAACTTCTGGATGCCATTATGCTTCATTTATAAGCCTTTACACAAGGAGCACCAATGATGAGTTCAGAATGATCATTTTAATTGGTCGATCAACTTTACATATATGCACTAAATAATCTGTAACTTTTGTTTTAGAGTTTAGAATGACACGAATCCGACGCCCATGTTAATCTAGCTCAATTTTCAACATTTTGACAACATTTGATACTGAAAGAGTTACGACAAAGCCTCCAAATAATCCAATGTATTCCAAACTGTGTGATGCCTTGCATTATGCTTCATTTTATAAGCCTTTACTTAAGAAGCACCAATTGTTAGTTTATAATGATCAGTTTAACTGGCCGATCAACTTGAGATGTCCGCACTCAATCGTCTGTAACTTTTGATTTAGAGTTCAGAATGACAAGAATTTAATTCCCACATTAAGCTAACTTAGTTTTCAATATTGTGTTAAAATTTAAGACGAAAAGGCTTTAAGTTATCCAATCCATCTCAAACTGTGTGATTCCATGCATTATACCTCATTTGTAAACCTTTGCTCAATGAGCACCAATGATTGGTTTAGAATGATCATTTTAACTAGCTGATAAACTTGGCATGCCTGCACTAAATCGTCTTTAACATTTGATTTAGAGCTTAAAATGACATGAATCAAACGGCCACGTTAATCTAGCTCAATTTTCAATATTGTGACAACATTTGATATTGAAAGAACCATGAAAAAGCCTCAAAGTAATACAATCTATCCTAAACTGCGTGATGCCATGCATTTTGCTTCATTTATAAGCCTTTGATCAATGAGCACCAATGATTAGTTTTGAATGTTCAATTTAACTAGCCGATAAACTTGACGTGTCAGCACTAAATCGTCTGTAATTTTTGACTTAGAGTTCTGAATTATATGAATCCAATGCCCACGTTAAGCTTGCTCAGTTTTATACATTATGAAAAATTTTAAGACTGATATAGCTACAACAAAGCCTCAAAGTAATCCAATGTATCCCACACTGCCTGATGCCATTATGCTTCATTTATAAGCTTTTACTCAAGGAGCACAAATGATCACTTAAGAATGATCATTTTCATTAGCCGATCAACTTGACATGTATGCACTAAATCGTCTGTAACTTTTCATTTCGAGTTCAGAATGACATGAATCCCATGCCCACGTTAATCTAGCTCAAATTTAATTATTGGGACAATATTTGAGATTGACAGAGCTATGACAAAGCCTCCAAATAATCCAATGTATTCCAAACTGTGTGATGCCATGCATTATGCTTCATTTATAAGCCTTACTCAAGAATCACCAACGATTAGTTTAGAATGATCAATTTAGTTGGCCGATCACCTTGACATGTCCGCACTAAATCATCTTTAACTTTTGATTCAGAGTTCGGAATGACACAAATCCAACGCCTTTACTCAAGGAGCAATAACGATATGCTTTTCGAATGATCATTTTAACGAGCTGATCAACTAGCCTTGTCCACACTAAATAGTCTTTAACTTTTGATTCAGAGCTCAAAATGACATGAATCCAACACCCACGTTAACCTAGCTCAATTTTCCATATTGTGATAACATTTCAGTTTGAAAGAGCTCCGAAAAAGCCTCCAAGTAATCCAATGTATCCCAAACCACGTGATACCATGCATTAATGTTGATTTCTAAGCCTTTAATCAAGGAGCACCAATGATCAGTTTAGAATGATCATTTTAACTTGGTGATCAACTTGACATTTGTGCTGTACATCGTTCGTAACTTTTGATTTAGTGTTCAAAATGACGCAAATCAAACACCCAAGTTAAGCTCGCACAATTTTTTTGGGACAAAATTTAAGATTGAAATAGCTACGACAAAGCCTTCATCAATCCAAGATATCCAAAACTGTGAGATGCTATGCATTATTCTTCAGTTATACGCCTTTACTCAATGAGCACCAATGATAACTTTAAAATGATCATTTTATCTAGCTGATCATCTTGACATGTCCACTCTAAATTGTCTTTGAGTTTGATTTAGAGCTCAAAATGACATGAATCTGAGGCCTACATTAAGCAAGCTCATATTTCCATATGGTGGAAAATTTGAGAATATAAGAGCTACGACAAAGCCTCTAAGTACGTAATCCAATGTATCCCACACTGCGTGATGCCATGCATTATATATGTTTTATCTATAAGCCTTTAATCAAGGAGCACCAATGATAAGTTTGGAATGATCATTTTAACTGGTCGATCAACTTGACATGTTTGGACTAAATAGTCAGTACCTTTTTATGAAGAGTTCAAAATGACATGAGTCCAACACCCACATTAACCTAGCTCAATTCCCTATATTGTGACAAAATATAAAATTGAAACAGCTACGATAAGTCCTCCAAGTAATCCAATCTATCTCAATATGCGTGATACCATGCATTATGTTTCATTTATAGTCCTTTACTCAAGGAACAATAATGATAAGTTTCGAATGATAATTTGAACTAGCTGATAAACTGGCCATGTCCGCACTAAATTGTCTTTAACTTTTGATTCAGAGTTCAAAATGACATGAATCTAACGGCCATGTTAATCTAGCTCAATTTTCGATATTGTGGCAACATTTGAGACTGAAAGAGCTATGACAAAGCCTTCAAGGAATCCAGTGTATCCCAAACTACATGATGCCATGCATTATGCTTCATTTATAAGCCTTTAATCAAGGAGGACCAATGATTAGATTATAATGATCATTTTAAATTGGCGATCAAGTTGTCGTATTTGCACTAAATCATTCGTAATGTTTGATTTAGAGTTCAATTTTACATGAATCCAACACCCATGTTAAGCTCCCTAAATATTTTTGTGACAAAATTTAAGATCAAAATAGCTATGACAAAGCCTTCAATCCATCCAATCAATCCCAAACAGTGTGATGCTATGCATTATGCTTCATTTATAAGCCTTTACTCAATGAGCACCAATTGTCAGTTTAGAATGATCATTTTAACCTGCTGATCATCTTGACATGTCCGCTCTAAATTGTCTTTAAGTTTTGATTTAGAGCTCAAAATGACATGAATCGAACGCGTACGTTAAGCAAGCTCAGGTTTCCATATTGTGGAAAAATTTAAGACCGAAAGAGCTACGATAAGACCTCTATGTAATCCAATGTATCCCAAACTGTCTGATACAATTATTTATGCTTTATAAGCCTTTAATCAAGGAGCAGCAATGATAAGTTGGGAATGATCATTTTAACTGGCCGATCAACTTGACTTGTTCGCACTAAATCACAAGTAACTTTATATTAAGAATTCAAAATGACACGAGTCGAACATCCACGTTAAGTTAGCACAATTTTGTATATTGTGACAAAATTTAAGATAGAAACAGCTACGTTAAAACCTCCAAGTAATCAATCTATCCCAATCAGCATGATACCATGCATTATGCGTCATTTATAAGCCTTTACTCAAGGAGTAATAATGATCAGTTTCGATTGATCATTTTAACTAGCTGATCAACTGGCCATGTTCACACTAAATAGTCTTTAACTTTTGATTTAGAGCTCAAAATGACATGAATCAAACGCCCACGTTAGGGTAGCTCAATTTTCAATATTGTGACAACATTTGAGACTGAAAGAGCTACGAGAAAGCTTCCAAGTAATGCAATGTATTCCAAACTACGTGATACCATGCATTATTCTTCATTTATAAGCCTTTAATCAAGGAGCACCAATGATCAGTTTAGAATTATTATTTTAATTTGGGGATCAACTTGACAAGTCTGCCCTGAATCTTTCGTAACTTTTGATTTAGAGTTAAAATTGAAACGAATCCAACACCCATGTTAAGATCCCTCAATTTTTTTGTGACAAAATTTAAGATTGAAATAGCTACGACAAAGCCTTCAAGCCATCTAATAATCCCAAGCTGTGTGATGTTATGCATTATGCTTCATTTATAAGCCTTTATTCAATGAGCACCAATGATCGGTTTAGAATGATCATTGTAACTAGCTGATCATATTGACATGTCCGCTCTAAATTGTCTATAAGTTTTTATTTATAGCTCAAATGACATGAATCCAATGCCTACGTCAAGCAAGCTCAGGTTTCCATATTGTGGAAAAATTTAAGATAGAAAGACCTCTTAGTAATCCAATGTATCCCAAACTATTTGATACCATGCATTATGCTTTGTTTATAATCCATTTATCAAGGAGCACCAATGATAAGTTTGGAATGATCACTTTAATTGCGTGATCAACTTAACATATCCGCACTAAATCGGTAGTAACTTTTTATTAAGAGTACAAAATGACATGAGTCCAACACCCACATTAAGCTAGCTCATTTCTCTAAATTATGACAAAATTTAAGATCGAAACAACTACAATAAGGCCTCCAAGTACTCCAATCTATCCCCATCTGCGTGATACCACATATTATGCTTCATTTATAAGCCTTTACTCAAGGAGCAATAAAGATCATTTTCGAATGATCATTTGAACTAGTTGATAAAGTAGCCATGTCCGCACTAAATAGTTTTTAACTTTTGATTTAGAGTTCAAAAGTTATGAATTGAACGCCCACGTCAAGCTAGCTCAATTTTTCAGATTGTGACAACAATTGACACTGAAAAAGATACGACATAGCCTCCAAATAATCCAATGTATCCAAAACTATGTGATGCCATGCATTATGCTTCATTTCTAAGCCTTTAATAAAGGAGCACCAATACAGTTTTGAATGATCGATTTATCTTGGCGATCAATTTGACATGACTGCACTAAATCTTTCGTAACTTTTGATTTAGAGTTCAAATCAACACAAATCCAACACCGATGTTAAGGTCCCTCAATTTTTTTTGTGACAAAATTTAAGATCGAAATAGCTACGACAAAGCCTTCAAGCAATCCAATCTATCCCAAACTGTGTGATGCTATGCATTATACTTCATTTATATGCCTTTACCCAATGAGCACCAATGATCAGATTAGAATGATCATTTTAACTAGTTGATCATCTTGACATCTCCGCCTTACAATGTCTTTATGTTTTGATTTAAAAATCAAAATGATATGAATCTAACACCCACGTTAAGCTAGCTCAATTTTCCATATTGTGAGAACATTTGAGACTGAAAAAGCTACGACAAAGCCTCCAAGTAATCCAATGTATCCCAAACTGTGTGATGCCATGCATTATGCTTCATTTACAAGCCTTTAATCAAGGAGCACCAATAATCAGTTTAGAATGATCATTTTAACTTGGTGATCAACTTGACATGTCTTCACTAAATCGTTTGTAACTTTTGATTTAGAGTTCAAATTGACACGAATCCAACACCCATGTTAAGCTTGCTCAATTTTTTGGACAAAATATAAGATCGAAATACCTATGACAAATCCTTCAAGTCTTCCAATCAATCCAAAGCTGTGTGATGCTATGCATTATGCTTCATTTATATGCCTTTACTCAATGATCACCAATGATCAGTTTAGAATGATCATTTTAACTAGTTGATCATCTTGACATGTCCGCTCTAAATTGTCTTTAAGTTTTGATTTAGAGCTCAAAATGACATGAATCCAACGCCTACATTAAGCAAGCTGAGATTTCCATATTGTGGAAAATTTTGAGACTGAAAGAACTACGATAAGACCTCTATGTAATCAAATGTATCCCAAACTGTCTGATACCATGAATTATGGTTTGTTTATAAGCTATTAATCAAGGAGCACCAATGATAAGTTTGGAATTATCATTTTAACTGCCCGATCAATTTTACATGTCCGCACTAAATCGGTTGTAATTTTTGATTAAGAGTTCAAAATGACATGAGTCCAACACCCACATTAAGCTAGCTCATTTCTCTATATTATGACAAAATTTAAGATCGAAACAACTACCATAAGGCCTCCAATTAATTCAATCTATCCCAATCTGCGTGATACCACGCATTTTGCTTCATTTATAAGCCTTTACTCAAGAAGCAATAAAGATCAGTTTCGAATGGTCATTTGAACTAGCTGATAAATTGGCCATATACGCACTAAATAGACTTTAACTTTTTATTTAGAGCTGAAAATGACATGAATCTAATGCCCACTTTAAGCTAGCTCAATTTTCCATATTGTGATAACATTTGAGACTGAAAAAGCTACGACAAAGCCTCCAAGTAATACAATGTATCCCAAACTACATGATGCCATGCATTATGCTTCATTTATAAGCCTTTAATCAAGGAGCGCCAATGATTAGTTAAGAATGAAAATTTTAACTGGTCAATCAACTTGACATGTCTGCACTAAATCGTCCATAACTTTTGATTTAGAGTTCAGAATGACACAAATCCAACGCCCACGTTAAGCTAGCTCAATTTTCTGTATTGAACCAAAATTTAAAATTAAAATAGTTACGACAAAGTCTCCAAGTAATCCAATCTATCCCAAATTGTGTAATTCCATGCATTATGCTTCATTTTTAAATATTTGCTCAATGAACACCAATGATCAGTTTAGAATGTTCAGTTTAACTAGCTAATAAACTTGACATGTCCATACTAAATCGTTTTTAACCTTTGATTTAAAGCTCAAAATTTCATGAATCCAATGACCACGTTAAGCTAGATCAATTTTCAATATTGTGACAACATTTGACACAGAAAGCACTACGAAAAAGCCTCCACCTAATCCAATCTATCCAAACTGCGTGATGCCATTCATTATGCTTCATTGAGAAGCTTTTACTCAAGGAGTACCAATGATCAGTTTAGAATAATCATTTTTACTGGCCGATAAACTTGACATGTCTACACTAAATCATCCGTAACTTTTGATTTAGAGTTCAAAGTGACACGAATCCAATGCCCACGTTAAGCTAGCTCAATTTTCTAAATTTTAGTAAAACTTAAGACTGAAATAGTTACGAAAAAGCCTCCAAATAATCAAATCTATCCCGAACTGTGTGATGCCATACACTATACTTCATTTGTAAACCTTTGCTTAATGAGCACTAATGATCAGTTTAGAATGATCAATTTAACTAGCCAATAAACTTGACATGTCCGCACTAAATCGTCTGTAACTTTTGATTTAGAGTTCAGAATGACATGAATCCAACGTCCACGTTAAGCTAGCTCAATTTTCCATATTGTGACAAAATTTAAAACATAAATAGCTACGACAAAGCCTCCAAGTTATCCAATGTATCCCAAACTGCGTGATACCATGCACTATGCGTCATTTATAAGCCTTTACTCAAGGAGCGCCAATGATCAGTTAAAAAGTATCATTTAAGCTGGCTGATAAACTTCACTTGACTGCACTAAATTGTCCGTAATTTTTGATTTAAAGTTCAGAATTACACGAATCCAACGCCCACATTAAGCTAGCTCAATATTCTATATTGTGATTAAAATTAAGATTGAAATAGCTACATGAAAGCCTCCAAGTAATCCAATGTATCCCAAACTGTGTAATGGCATAACTACGACAAAATTTAAAGTGATCGTTCTAAACTGATCAGTGTTCGTTGAGCAAAGGTTTACAAATGAAGCATAAAGTTGACATGTCTGCACTAAACCGGTCGTAACTTTTAATTTATAGTTAAAAATGACAATAATCCAATGCCCACATTAAACTTGCTCAATTTTCTATATTGTGACGAAGTTCATGACCAAAATAGCAACGAAAAAGCCTCCAAGTAATCCAATTTATCTAAAACTGCGTGATGCAATGCATTATGCTTCATTTGTGAACCTTTGCTCAATGAGCACCAATGATCAGTTCAGAATGATCACTTTAACTAGCTGGTCAACTTAACATGTCTGCACTAAATCATTTTTAACATTTGATTTAGAACTCAAAATGACATAATTCAACGACCACGTTAATCTAGCTCAATTTTCAATATTGTGACAACATTTGAGACTAAAAGAGCTACGACAAAGCCTCCAAGTAATCCAATGTATCCCAAACTTTGTGATGCCATGCATTATGCTTCATTTTTTAGCATTTACTCAAGGAGCACCAATGATCAGTTTTGAATGATCATTTAAACTAGCCGATCAACTTGACATTTCTACACTAAATCGTGCATAACTTTTGATTTAGAGTTTAGAACGACACGAATCCGATGCCCATGTTAAGCGAGCTAAATTTTCTATATTGTGTCAAAAAGTAATTCCAAAATAGCTATGACAAAGCATCCAAGTAATTTAATCTATCTCAAGCTGCGTGATACCATACAGTATGCTTCATTTGTAAACATGTGCCTAATGAGCACCAATGATTAGTTTAGAATGATCAATTTAACTTGCAAATAAATTTGAGTTATTTGTACTAAATCATCTGTAACTTTTGATTTAGAGTTCAGAATGACATGAACCCAACACCCACGTTAAGCTAGCTCAATATTCTATATTGTGACAAAATTTAAGATTGTAATAGCTATGACAGAGCCTCCAAGTAATCCAATGTATCCCAAACTGCATAATGCCATGCATTATGCTTCATTTGTAAACTTTTGCTTGATGAGCACTAATGTCCGCACTAAATTATCTTTAACATTTGATTAAAGCTGGAAAGGACATGAATCCAATGGCCATGTTAATCTAGCTTAATTTTCAATATTTTGACAACATTTGAGACCAAAATAGCTACCATAAAGCGTCCAAGTAATCAATTGTATCCCGAACTACATTGTGCCATGCATCCCTAACAACGTGGTGCCATGCGTTATACTTCATTTATAAGCCTTTACTCAAGGAGCACCAATGATCAGTTTAGAATGTTCAATTTAACTGGCCGATCAAGTTGACATATCCACACTAAATCGTTTGTAACTTTTGATTTAGAGTTGAGAATGACAAGAATTCGACGCCCAGGTTAAGGTAGCTCAATTTAAAAGTTAAAGCTGAAATAGATATGACATAGCTTCCAAGTAATCTAATCTTCCCAAACTACGTGCATTATGATTCATTTGTAAACCTTTTCTCAATGAGCACCAATGATCAGTTTAGAATGATCAATTTAACTAGCCGATAAACTTGACATGTCCGAACTAAAATCATCCGTAACTTTTGATTTACAGTTCAAAATGATATGAGTCCAACGCCCACATTTAGCTAGCTCAACTTTCTATTTTGTGACAAAATTTAAAACAGAAATAGTTACGACAAACCTCCAAGTAATCCATTGTATCCCACACTGCGTGATACCATGCATTATAGGTCATTTATAATCCTTTACTCAAGGATCACCAATGATCAGTTAAGAACTATCATTTTAACTACCCGATCAACCTGACATGACCGCATTAAATCGTGCATAACTTTTTATTTAGAGATCAGAATGACACGAATCCAACGCCCATGTTAAGCTAGGTTCATATTCTATATTGTGACAAAGTCTAAGACCAAAATAGCTAGGACAAAGCCTCCAAGTAATCCAATCTATCCCAAATTGCGTGATGCCATGCATTATGCTTCATGTGTAAACCTTTGCTCAATGAGCACCAATGATCTGTTAAGAATGATCATTTTAATTGGCCGATCAACTTAACAAGTACAAAGTAAATCGTTTTTAATTTTTTTTAGAGTTCATAATGACACGAATCCAACGCCCACGTTAAGTTAGCTAAATTTTCTATATTGTGACAACATTTAAGACTGAAATAGCTACCACAAATCCTTCCAATAATCCAATATATCCTAAACTGCGTAATGCCATGCATTATGCTTTATTTATAAGCCTTTACTCAAGCAGCACTAATGATCAATTTAGAATGATCAATTTAGAATGATCAGTTTAGAATGATCAATTCAACTCGCTAATCAACTTGACATGTGTGCACTAAATGGTCCAAAACTTTTGATTTAAATCTTAGAATGACATGAATCCAATGCCCACGTTAAGCTCGCTCAATTTTCAATATTTTGACAAAAGTTAAGAGCAAAATAGCTAAGACAAACCTCCTACTAAGCCAATTTATCCCAAACTATGTGATGCCATGCATTATGCTTCATACGTAAACCTTTACTCAATGAACACCAGTGATATGTTTAGAAGATCATTTAAACTTGCTGATCAACTTGACATGTACGCACTAAATCGTCTTTAACATTTGATTTAGAGCTCAAAATGACTTGAATCCAACGCCCACGTTAATCTAGCTCAATTTTCAATATTGTGACAAAATATGAGACTGAAAGCACTATGACAACGCCTCCATGTAATCCAATGTATCCCACACTATGTGATGACATGTATTATGCTTCATTTATAAGCTTTTACTCACAGAGCACCAATGATCAGTTTAGAATGATCATTTTAACTGGATGATAAACTTGAGCTGTCCGCACTAAATCGTTCATCACTTTTGATTTAGAGTTTAGAATGACACGAATCTAACGCCCACGTTAAGGTAGCTCAATTTTCTATATTGTGATAAAATTTATGACCGAAATAGCTACGACAAAACCTCCAAGTAATCCATTCTACCGCCAACTGTGTGATGTCATGCATTATGCTTCATTTTTAAATATATGCTCATTGAGCACCAATGATCAGTTTAAAATGATCTATTTAACTAGCCAATAAACTTGAAATCTCCGCACTAAATCGTCCATAACTTTTTATTTAGAGTTCAGAATGACATGAATCCAACGCCCACGTTAATATAGCTCAAATTTCTATATTGTGACAAAATTTAAGGCAGAAATAGCTACAACAAAGCCTCCAATTTTCTATAATGTGACAAAATTTATGACAAAATAAGCTACGATAAAGCCACCCACTAATCCAATGTATCCCAAACTGCGTGATGCCATGCATTATGCTTTGTTTGAAAACATTTACTCAAATGGCACCAATGATCACTTAAGAGTGATCATTTTAATTGGCCGATCAACTTAACATGTACGCCTAATATCGTCCGTAAGTTTTATTTTGAAAGTTTAGAATTACATGAATCCAACGCGCACGTTAAACTAGCTCAGTTTTCTATATGGTGATTACATTTGAGAGTGGAAGAACTACCATAAAGCCTTCTAAATAATTCATTAAGGAAATTCTCATATTGTCCCAGCCTACTAATGAAAGAAATCCACAGAGGGAGATATGACATCAACTCAAATTGTATCGAGCTACAAGCCCTTATAATAAGATGTTTTCCTTTTTTTATTCATTGATCAAACTCCAACAAGTAATAATGTAATCCAATCTATCCTAACAGCGTGATGGCTTGCATTATGCTTCATTTATAAGCCTTTACTCAAAGAGAAATAATGATTCGTTTAGAATGACCACTTTAATTGGCCGATCAAATTGACATGTCCGCACTAAATTGTCAGTAACTTTTGATTTAGAGTTTAAAATGATAAGAATGCAATCATGTTAAAGTAGCTCAATTTTCTATATTGTGACAACATTTGAGACTGAAAAAGCTACCATAAATCCTTCAATTCAAGTAATCCAATCTATCCTAAATTGTGTGATGCCATGCATTGTACTTCATTTTTAAGCCTTTACTCAAGGAGCACTAATGATCAGTTTTAAATGATCAGTTTAGAATGATCACTTTATCTGGCGTATCAACTAGACATTTCTGCACTAAATCGTCCTAAAATTTTGATTTAGAGTTCCCAACGACATGAATCCAACGCCCAGGATAAGCTAGCTCAATTTTCTATATTGTAACAACATTAGAGACTGAAACAACTACCACAAAGCATTCAAGTAATCCAATCTATCCTAAACTACGTGATGTCATGCATTATTTTTCATTTATAAGCCTTTACTCCGAGACCACTAATAATCTGTTTAGAATGATCACTTTAACTGGCGGATCAATATGACATATCACACTAAATTGTCCGTAACTTTTGGTTTAAAGTTCAGAATGACACGAATCCAACGCCAACATTAAACTAGTTCAATATTCTATTATGTGATAAAATTTAAAACCGAAATAACGAAAAAAAAACCCTCAAAGTAATCAAATCTATCCCAAACTGCATGATGCCATGTATTATGCTTCATTTGTAAGTATTTGCTCAATGAGTACCAATGATCAGTTTAGAATGATCAATTTGGAATGATCAATTTAACTCTCCGATAAACATGACATGTCCGCACTTAATCTTCCGTAAATTTTGATTAACATTTCAGAACGACATGAATCCAACACCCACGTTAAGCTAGCTCAATTTTCTATATTGTGAAAAAATATATGTCCTAAATAGCTACGACAAGGCCTCCAAGTAATCCAATGTATCCCTAACTGCGTGATGCCATGCATTATGCTTTATTTATAAGCCTTTACTAATGAAGCACCAATGACCAGTTTAGAATGATCATTTTTCCGGGCCTGTCAACTTGACATGTACGCACTTAGTCGTCCCTAGCTTTTGAATTAAAGTTCAGAATGACAAGAATCCAATACCCACTTAAAGCTAGCTCAATTTTCTATATTGTGACAACGTTGAAAACCAAAAGAGCTACCACAAAGCCGTCAAGTAGTCCAATCTATCATAAACTGCGTGATGCCATGCGTTATGCTTCATTTATGAGCCTTTAGTCAAGGAGCACTAGTGACAAGTTTAGAATGATCAGTGTAGAATTATCACTTTAACTGGTCGATCAACTTGACATATCCGCACTACATCATCCGTAACTTTTGATTTAGAATTCGAAATGACACTAATCCAACCCCCAAATTAAGCTAGCTCAATATTATATATTGTGACAAAGTTTAAAACCGAAGTTGCTACGACAACGCCTCCAAGTAATCAAACCTATCCTAAACTGCGTGATGGCATGCATTATGGTTTGTATGTAAGCCTTTGCTCCATGAGCATGATCAATTTAGAATGATCGTTTCAACTAGCTCATCAAATTGACATGTCCGCACTTAATCGTCTTTAACATTTGATTTAGAGTTCAAAATGACACGAATCTAACGCCCACGTTAAGCTAGCTTATTTTTGTATATTGTGATAAAATTTAAGACCAAAATATCTTATACCAAGTAATCCATTCTATTCCAAACTGCGTGATACCATGCATTATGCTTCATTTGTAAACCATTGCTCAATGAGCACCAATGATCAGTTTAGAATGATAGATTTAACTAGCTCATCAACATCACATGTCCACACTAAATCTTCTTTAACATTTGATTTAGAGTTCAGAATGACACAAATCTAACGGCCACGTTAAGCTAGCTCAATATTCTATATTGAATTTAAGACATAAATAGCTATGACAAAGCCTCCACCTAATCCAATGTATCCAAAACTGCGTGAGACCATGCATTATTCTTCATTTATTAGCCTTTACTCAAGAACACCAATGATCAATTTAGAATGATCATTTTAACTTGCCGATCAACTTGACATGTCCGCACTAAATCGTCCGTAACTTTTGATTTAGAGTTCAGAATGACACAAATCCAATGCCCACGTTAAACTAGCTAAATATTCAATATTGTGGCAAAATTTAAGACCAAAATAGCGAAGACAAAGCCTCCAATAATCCAATCTATCCCAAATTGCATGATGTCATGCATTATGCTTTTGTTGTAGTCCTTTGTTAAATGAGCACCAATGATCACTTTAGAATAATCATTTTAACTAGCCGATAAACTTGACATGTCCACGCTAAATTGTCTTTAACATTTGATTTAGAGCTCAAAATGACATTAATCCAACTCTCACGTTAATCTAGCGCAATTTTCAATATTTTGACAACATTTGAGACTGAAAGTGCTACGATAAATCCTCCAAGTAATCCAATGTATCCCAAACACCGCGATGCCATGCATTATGCTTCATTTACAAGCCTTTACTCAAGGAGCACCAATGATCAGTATAGAATGATCATTTTAACTGGCTGACCAACTTGACATGTCCACACTAAATCGTCCATAATTTTTAATTTAGAGTTCAAAATGACAGGAATCTAACGCTCACATTAAGCTAGCTCAATTTTATATAGTATGAAAAATCTACGACCAAAATCGCTACGACAAAACCTCCAAACAATCCAATTTATCACAAACTGCGTGATGTGATGCATTATGTTTCATTAGTAAACCCTTGCTCAATGAGCCCCAATATTCGACTTAACTAGCCGATAAACTTGACATGTCCGCACTAAATCATCCGTAAATTTTGATTGAGAATTCAGAATAACATGAATCCAACGTCCATCTTAGCTAGCTCAATATTCTATATTGTGAGAAACTTTAAGACCAAAATAGCTACGACAAAGCTTCCAAGTAATCCAATCTATCCAAAACTACGTGATGACACGCATTATGCTTCATTTCTAAACCTTTGCTCATGAGCACCAATGATCATTTTAGAACGATCAATTTAACTAGAAGATAAACTTGACATGTCTGCACTTAATTGTCCGTAACTTTCGATTTAGAGTTCAGAATGACATGAATCCAATGACCACATTAAGCTAGCTCAATGTTCTATATTGTCATAAAATTAAAGACCAAAATAGCTACGGCAGAACCTCCATGTAATCTAATCTATCTAAAACTGCGTGATGCAATGCATTATTCTTTATTTGTAAACTATTGCTCAATGACCATCAATGATCAGTTTAGAATTAGCAATTTAACTAGCCGATAAACCTGAGATGTCCGCATTAAATCGTCCATCACTTTTGATTGAGAGTTCAGAATGACATGAATCCAATGTTCACGTTAAGATAGATCAATTCTATATATTATGAAAATTTTTAGGATAGAAATAGCTAAGACAAACCCTCTAAGTAATCCAATGTATCCCAAACTGCGTGATGCCATGCATTATGCTTCATTTATAAGCCTTTACTCAAGGAGCACTAATGATGAGTTTAGAATGAACATTTTAACTGGCCGACCAACTTGACATGTCCCCACACAATCGTCCATTGTTTTTAATTTAGAGCTCACATTAAGCTAGCTCAATTTTATATATTGTGATGAAATTTAAGACACAAATAGCTACGACAAAACCTCCAAGTAATCCAATCTATCCCAAACTGCGTGATGCGATGCATTATGTTTCATTAGTAAACCTTTGCTCAATGAGCACCAATGATCAGTTTTGAATGATCGATTTAACGAGCCGATAAACTTGACATGTCCGCACTAAAGCGTCCCTAACTTTTTATTGGGAGTTCAGAACAACATGAATCCAACGCCAACGTTAAGCTAGCTTAATATTCTATATTGTGAGAAAATTTAAGACTGAAATAGATACGAAAAATCTTCCAAGTAATCCAATATATCCCAAACTGCGTGATGCCACACATTATGCGTCATTTCTAAACCTTTACTCAATGAGAACCAATGATCAGTTTAGAACGATCAATTTAACTAGCAGATAAACTTGACATGTCCCCACGAAATTATCTGTAACTTTTGATTTAGAGTTCAGAATGACATGAATCCAACGACAACATTAAGCTAGCTCAATTTTCTAGACTGTGAGAAAATTTAGGACAAAAATACCTACGACAAAGCATCCAACTAATGCAATGTATCCCAAACTACGTGATATCATGTATTATTCTTCATTTATAAGCCTTTACTCAAAGAGCAGCAACGATCAGTTTAAAATGAACATTTTAACTGGTCGATCAACTTGCCATATCGGTACTAAATCCTCTGTAACTTTTGGTTTAGAGTTCAGGATGACACGAATCAATCGCCCACATTAAGCTACCTCGATTTTCTATATTGTGATAAAATTTAAGACCCAAAATAGCTACGACAAAGCCTCCAAGTAATCCAATGTATCCCAAACTGCATGATGTCATGCATTATGCTTCATTTATGATGTGATCCTGGTTAGGATCAAGTCCCTGATTGTCCCCGGGTTGTTTTGTAGATGATAGTAAACTGAATGTGGATGCGGAGGAAATGAATATGGTGAATCCATGAGCTTGAAGATGGCTGGTCTCGAGAACTTGTGTGGAATGAGTGATACTTCTAAAGGATGGTGGAAGATCCTTAGACTATCAGCTTGTTCTGTGTGAATGATGAAGACCCGACACGTTGGGCAAAGGTAGAATGAAGTGAACCTTCCAAGGGATATGAACAGCCCATCAATAACTAAGCTACCAACCTTATCCTTAACTGGACAGCGAGTGTGGAATTTGTTTTCTCTTTGCTCATTGTTTTCTACCTTAGTTTGTACGTTTAAGGTTCTCCTAGTGTTTAAGAACTGACCCAGTTGTGGCATGGCTACATTCTCCTCTAAAGACTTAGCACCCGATGGGTCGTCTTCCAATTCTACGTCACCATTAGCCCTAATAACTATGGTTCTCTTATTGGTACATTCTCGAGAGTAGTGACCAAAACCCTTACACTTAAAACACTGAATCTCCCTAGTTTTGGTCCTAGAACCCTTATCTATGCCTTGAAGTTTCGAATCTTCTTGCTTAGGTTTAGGGAATGGTTTGTAATCCTTACTAGACTTATCATCCTTAGATTGACTAAACCTAGTGGAGCTAGTTCCGGGTTTAGGATTCTTTCTCATAAGTTGTGTCTCAAACATTATGGCTTTATGGAGAAGCTCTTCTAGTTTGAAATAATGGTGGATCTCTAGCCTATCTATGATCTACCTATTGAAGACGCCAATAAACTGGGCCATAGTGGCTTCACTATTCTCTTGAATATCAGCCCTAAGCAACAAGGTCTCCATCTCCTTAAAGAACTCTTCTACGGACCTACTTCCTAGAGATAGATTCCTAAGCTTAAGATGTAGCTCCCTATAGTAATGACTAGGTATAAACCTTCTCTTCATGATGACTTTCATCTGGTTCCACGAATCTATAGGAAAATCCGCAGCCCTTCTCCTAGAAGTAACTAATTGATCCCACAAACTTTGAGCATAGTCCTTAAACGCGGTTGGGGCTACCTTAACCTTATTCTCTTGAGTGTATTCCCTACAGTCAAATACTATTTCTATCTTCTCATCCCATTTGAGGTATTCTTCAGGGTCATTAGTTCCATGGAAAGAGGGAGTTTTTAATCTTAAGGCCTGCTAAAGGGTTGCGAGGGTTAGGTTGGTTATTCCTAGGCATCCGTTCTTCTTGTGGTCTTCTTCTCCTAGATTGGTGTGACCTAGATTAAGGACTGTAATACTGCTCATTATCAGAAGGTTGTTGGTATCTCCTCAGTCGGTAATTGATTATTCTTTCTATCTCAGCCTTCATTGTTGCCATACTTTCATTCATCATGGCTTTAAAGGAATCGAGAAGTTGTTTGTTGCAGTTTGAGGATTCCTCTCCATTGTCTGTTCCCACCATGGTTCCTGACAAATTCAGACCAATAAACAAGTAAATTGCTCAAAGGAGAACACAAACTAGGACAAAAAAATCGCAAAAGACAAAGACACATATAGGAAAAAAAATGAACCCTAAGCAAAACGATTTCTAGACCTATGAAATCCAGTTTGGTAAGTGATTAATCCAACAACCTTTAATTAACTTTTGAATGTTTTCACTTGAATTTCCTAAATCTGTTAAGTCTTATGAACAACTTTTGATCATGTTGCAGCTCCAAAATATTCAATAAATTCACAAAATCAAGATAGAACTCAGTTAGTGCTTCCGAGATCTATACTGATGCCGATTGAGAGTTGATTGATTCTATCATCTAACAACAAGTTCCTGAACGTTTCATATTGATTTTCAAGTTCTTTAGAGTTCTTAGATGAAATTCTAACAGGAAACAAACCCATAAACATTCAAAATAAATCGAAAAAGTAAGATGAAAGGTCACCAAACGTTCTTGCGAAAAGATGAAATGGTGCGAATGGTTTTGATAGATACAACCTGGTTTGGAGTGTGCTCTGATACCACTTGATATGATCCTGGATAGGATCAAGTACCTGAATGTCTCCAAGAGGTTGTGCAAATGATGGTGAATCCATGAGTTTGAAGATGGATGATCTCGAGAACTTGTGTGGAATGAGTGATACTTCTAAAGGATGGTGGATGATCCTTATACTATCAGCGTGCTCTGTCTGAATGATTAAGACCAGAAACGTTGGGCAAGAGGTACAATGAAGTGAAACTTCCAAGGGATATCAGCACTTAGACTTTCCTTAATCAAAGAGGTGACCAAAGGAGATTAAGAAGAAGTTTTTTATACTAAAATGTTTGATGATTTGAAGAGGGGATACAAGAGAGTATTTATAGGATCCAAGGGGTGCATAGGAATAGGCAAAGATTGTTTGATGATTTGATTAGGGGATACAAGAGAGTATTTATAGGATCCAAGGGGTGCATAGAAATAGGCAAAAAATCCTAGGAAAACACCAAGGCATTTAAGAGAAACTAGGAAATTACAAAAAAAACTAAGAATTAAGACTAAGAAGTAAATGACATCATGACTGAACCTTCCTCTTCATTAGCATGAGTAATAGCGTAGAATGGGCCTCAGTTCATCAAGAGGTTGTGGTAAAGTATTTTGGGCTTGCCTCATTAAAAACCCCTCTTATAAAACCTAATAGAACAAAACTAAGAAGAGGAAAAAAGAGTACAGTCCAAGGTATCTCTCTTGATGAGGTTTAGGCTGCTTGAGTCACAACAATGGTGGTTGGATAAGAACAAACTAAACTGGCCTGAATGGCGTTGAGAAGGTGTTGCAGTGTTGTCTTGAGTTTGACTTCCTTGGACCGAGTGATGGGACCATTGGAGATTTGCGTGATCCAATGATATATCCGACGATAAACCCTCCAAGTAATTCAATGTATCCCAAACTGCGTGATGTCATGCATTATGCTTCTTTATAAGCCTTTCCTCTTGGAGCACGAAAGATCAGTTTAGAATGATCATTTTAACTTGTGCGATCAACTTGACATGTCTGCAGTACATCGTTCATAGCTTTTGCTTTAGAGTTCAAACAGACGCGAATCCAACACCCAAGTTAAGCTCGCTCAATTTTTTTGTGACAAAATTTAAGATCGAAATAGCTACGACAAAGTCTTCAAGCAATCCAATCTATCCCAAACTGTGTGATACTATGCACTATGCTTGATTTATACCCCATTACTCAATGAGCACCAATGATCAGTTTAGAATGATCATTTTACCTATTTGATCATCTTGACATGTTTTCTCTAAATTGTCTTTATGTTTTGATTTAGAGCTCAAAATGACATGAATCCAACACCTACATTAAGCAAGCTCAGATTTCCATATTGTGGATAATTTTGAGAGTAAAAGAGCTACGACAAGGTCTCTAAGTAATTCAATGTATCCCAAACTGCGTTATGCTTTATTTATAAGCCTTTATCAAGGAGCAACAATGATAAGTTTGGAATGGTCCTTTTAACAAGCTGATCAATTTGACCATGTCCGCACTAAATCGTCAGTAACTTTTTATTAAGAGTTCAAAATAACATAAGTCCAACAACCACATTAATCTAGCTCAGTTTTATATATTGTGAGAAAATTTAAGATCGAAACAAATACGATATGGCCTCCAAGTAATCCAATAAATCTCCATCTGCGTGATACCATGCATTATGCTTCATTTATAAGCCTTTACTCAAGAAGCAAAATGATCAGTTTCGAATGATCATCCAATGTATCCCAAACTATGTGATGTCATGCATTATGCTTCATTTAGAATCCTTTAATCAAGGAGAACCAATGATCTGTTTGGAATGATCATTTTAACTTGGCGATCAACTTGACAGGTTTGCACTAAATTGTTGCTAACTATTGATTTAGAGTTCAAATTGACACGAATCTAACACCGATGTTAAGCTCCCTCAAATTTTTTGTGACAAAATTTAAGATGGAAATAGCGACAACAGAGCCTTTAAGCAATCCAATCTATCTCAAACTGTGTGATTCTATGCATTATGCTTCATTTATACGCCTTTAATGAATGAGCATTACGGATCAGTTTAGAATGATCATTTTAACTAGTTGATCATCTTGACAGGTCTGCTCTAAATTGGATTTAAGTTCTGATTTAGAGCTCAGAAGGACATGAATCCAATGCCTACATTAAGCAAGCTCATATTTCCGTATTGTGGAAAAATTTTAGACAGAAAGAGCTACGACAAGGCCTCTACGTAATCCAATGTATCCCGAACAGCGAGATGTCATGCATTATGCTTTATTCATAAATCTTTAATAAAGGAGCACCAATGATAAGTTTGGAATGATCATTTTAATTGGCCGATCAACCTGACATGTCCGCACTAAATTTTTAGTAACGTTTTATTAAGAGTTCCAAATGACACGAATCCAACACCCACGTTAAGCTAGTTCAATTTTTTATATTGTGACAAAATTTAAGATTGAAATAGCTTCAAAAAAGCCTTCAAGCAATCCAATCTATCCCAAACTGTGTGATACTTTGCATTATGCTTGATTTATACCCCGTTACTCAAAGTGCACCAATGATCAGTTTAAAATGATCATTTTACCTCTCTGATCATCTTGACGTGCTTTCTCTAAATTTTCTTTATGTTTTGATTTAGAGCTCAAAATGACATGAATCCAACACCTACATTAAGCGAGCTCAAATTTCCATATTATGGATAATTTTGAGAGTAAAAGAGCTACGACAAGGCCTCTAAGTAATCCAATGTATCCCAAACTGCGGGATGCCATGCGTTATGCTTTATTTATAAGCCTTTAATCAAGGATCACCAATGATAAGTTTGGAATGGTCATTTTAACAAGCCGATGAACTTGACCATGTCCGCACTAAATCATCAGTAACTTTTTATTAAGAGTTCAAAATGACATAAGTCCAACAACCACATTAATCTAGCTCAGTTTTATATATTGTGAGAAAATTTAAGATCAAAACAGCTACGATATGGCCTCTAAGTAATCCAATCTATCTCCAACTGTGTGATGCCATGTATTATGCTTCATTTATACGCCTTTACTCAAGGAGCAAAATAATCATTTTCGAATGATCATTTAAACTAGCTGATCACCTAAAGAGTTTTTAATTTTTGATTTAGAGCTCAAAATCACATGAATCTAACACCCATGTTAAGCTAGCTCAATTTTCCATATTATGACAACATTTGAGACCGAAAGAGCTACAACAAAGCCTCCAAGTAATCCAATGTATCCCAAACTACGTGATGCCATGCATTATGCTTCATTTATAAGCCTTTAATCAAGGGGCAGCAATGATCTATTTTGAATGATCATTTTAACTTGGCGATCAACTTGACATCTTTGCACTAAATTGTTGCTAACTTTTGATTTAGCGTTCAAATTGACATGAATCTAACACCCATGTTAAGCTCCCTCAATTTTTTTTGTGACAAAATTTAAGATGGAAATAGCGACAACAAAGCCTTTAAGCAATCTAATCTATCCCAAACTGTGTGATTCTATGTATAATGCTTCATTTATACGCCTTTAATTAATGAGCACTACTGATCAGTTTAGAATGATCATTTTAATTAGTTGATCATTTTGACAGGTCTGCGTTAAGCAAGCTCATATTTCCATATTGTGGAAAAATTTTAGACTGAAAGAGCTACGACAAGGCCTCTATGTAATCCAATGTATCCCAAAAAACGAGATGTCATGCATTATGCTTTATTTATAAGCCTTTAATCAAGGAGCACCAATGATAAGTTTGGAATGATCATTTTAACTGGCCGATCAGCATGACATGTCTGCACTAAATCGTCAGTAACTTTTTATTAAGAATTCAAAATGACACGAATCCAACACCCAGGTTAAGCTAACTCAATTTTCTATATTGTGACAAAATTTAAGATCGAAACAGATACGACAAAGCCTCCAAGTAATCCAATCTATCCCAATCTGTGCGATACCATCCATTATGCTTCATTTATAAGCCTTTACTCAAGGAGCAATAATGACCAGTTTCAAATGATCATTTTAACTAGCTATATGATGCTATGCATTATGCTTCATTTATAAGCCTTTACTCAATGAGCACCAATGATCGGTTTAGAATGATCATTTAACTAGCTGATCATCTTGACATGTCCGCTCTAAATTGTCTTTAAGTTTTGATTTAGAGCTCAAATGACTTGAATCCAACCCCTACGTCAAGCAAGCTCAGGTTTCCATATTTTGGAAAAATTTAAGACTGAAAGAGCTACTATAAGACCTCTAAGTAATCCAATGTACCCCAAACTATTTGATACATGCATTATGCTTTATGTATAATCCCTTAATCAAGGAGCACCAATGATAAGTTAGGAATGATCATTTTAACTGGCTGATCAACTTCACATTTACGCACTAAATCAATAGTAACTTTTTAATAATAGATAACCAATATGCATGTTATACAAAAGTTAGAGTTATTTGATAAAATAAGTGAATTAGAAAATTATATAATTTATTAATAATTATATGTTATTTTATTTAAAATTTATTTAATTTTAAAATTGATATACATATAATTATATGAAATTTGTTAAAAATATCCTTATAGTGTAAGTTTTTATCTAACACATTAATATACATATAATTATATGAAATAAAATATTTAGTAAATAAATCCTAAAAGTACAAATGTTTTTCGGATTATTGACTCTACATACCGACGGATATCCGACGGCATTAAAATGCCCTTCGGATATCCGTCGAAAAATCATTTGGTATGATGTTATAATAAATCCGACGGATTTCCGATGGGCATTTTAATACCGTCGGATATCCGTCGGAAAATCATTTGCAACTTGGGCAGACCATGTGTCGATCAAGCATGGTGTTATAATAAATCCGACGGATTTCTGACAGATTTATGCAGTAAACGAAATTAAAAATGCGGGGTTTTGCGAAAATTAATTGATCTACCAACGGATTCCCGACGGCAATTTCCGTTGGAAATATGGAATATAACCTACGACTTTTTCTTCTCCTCTCTCGCCGTTTCATGTTTCTCTTCACTTCTGTCAATTGCCATTCCTTCTCGCTGTTTCTCCTCCTCGCCGGTTCTTGTCGTCGCCATTTCACGTCGTCAACATGTAAGTTTTTAATCTATTATTTCGATCGATTTTAGGCATTTACAAGGCAAAGTAGATTCGGTTTCGGTGATCTGTTAGGAAGAACGTTTAAGAATCGGTTTCGGTGTAGTGCGTTCAATTAGGATAAGATAAGTTCAAAGAAAACTGTTAAACCACATGATTGTGGAATCAAAAATAGAAGTTTTCATGTTATCGAAGTCCCGTGAGAGAGAAAGGGCATTTAGCTGAATAAATCTATCAAACCTTAATTTTTTGAGATACTTTGTTCAAGCTTCAATCTGAAACTAATTAATATATATTTGCTTATTCTTTGCGGAAATATATTTTAGTTGGCAAAACTATACTGTTCACGTATTAACTTACTCTAAAATAGATCCATAATTCGGTTGACTTTAAAAGTAAATTTCAGTAGAAATTGATGTTCTGTAGTTATTGAGATTATGAGGAATGTTAGACTTAATGGTAATCCAATATACATCCTAAAGGGAAGTCCTAAAAAAGTATACAATTGGGTTAACTTAATTCAGAGTTGTTTGGATGAGATATCCATGGCCGTATGGTGTGTTGTTCATTGACTTAGTGGTCCTTATTTGTAACCTTGTGAGGTTACAACAGGATTGCAGCTCATAGTGGTGTACTTGAATGACATTTTATGAATTCACGAGTTAAAATTCATCGATGTTGCTGAAACAATATTAACTAGATCGAAAGTCAGACGGATATGTAATCCTAGTGTTTGTTGTCAAGACAGTGTGTGTTAATTGTTTTATTTTTAGTAGTTAAGTAAACAGTACATCGGGTTTAATATTTGAACAATGTGATTCAATGATATGTTTGGATATTTAAAATTTTTGGTAATTGTCACATTGTCCTCTTGCGGACTTTAAGCAGTATTTTAATAATAATTTTATCAATACAAATTACATTTTTACAAAAATATCATAAACATTAAAAATTATTGGTTTATATTTAGTATTTAAAATTTAAATATTTCAAAAAAATGGTAAATAGTAAATGTAGATAGATTGATAAAATGATCCAATTATAGGTCGTATCAAGATTACCAAAGACGTGGTGAGTCATCGACTCCGAGTTTTATACCAACTCAAATTCCAGAATCTTCAAATGATTCTTTCCGACGAATGACAATTGAAGAATTGGTTCAGCAACCTGGTCGTGAACTTCTTATATTTCTCGATCCGAGACGTCAAGGAAACTCGACATGGTAAATTAAATTTTTTATAATTATATTTAAAATAATTATATTAATTCTATTCTATAATTATATTTAAAATAGTTATTTAAATGCTATTGTAATAAAAATTCGTAGGTTTGGTATTTCAAACAATGGAATAAACAAATCGATATTAAAGATGCTACATTCTCTTTTGAATAAACCATATATCAAATTTCAAGATATTACGTCGATGGACTATTTTCATCGGAAATTAGACGAGAATCTGTTTTACCAACGAATTTCCGACGAATATGACCGTCGGAAATGTGCTGTTTTCTGGTAGTGTGTATGCACTTCTGTAACTTTTGATTTAGAGTTCAGAATAGAACGAATCCAACGCCCCATTAAGGTAGCTCAATTTTCTATATTGTGATAAAATTTAAGACTTAAACAGCTACGACAAAGCCTCCATGTAATCCAATGTATATCAAGCTGTGTGATCCCATGCATTATGCTTCATTTATAAACCTTTACTCATGGAACACCAATAATCAATTTAGAATGATCATTTTAACTAGCCAATCAACTTGACATGTCGGCACTAAATCGTCCACTACTTTTAATTTAATGTTCAAAAGGACATGGATCCAACGTCCACATTAAGATAGCTCAGTATTATATATGGTTTCAAATTTTTAGACCGAAATAGCCACAACAAAGCATGCAAGTAATCCAATATATCTCAAACTGCGTGATTCCATGCATTATGATTCATTTATAAGCGAAGGAGCACCAATGATAAGTTTAGAATGATCGTTTTAACTGGCCAATCAATCTGACATGTATGAACTAAATCATTTGTAACTTTTGATTTAGAGTTCAGAATTACCTGAATCTAATGCCCATATTAAGCTAGCTCAATTTTCTATATTGTGATAAAATTTAAGACCTCCATGTAATTCAATCTATCTCAAACTGCTTGATGCCAAGCATTATTGCTTCATTTGTAAGCCTTTGCTCAATGAGCACCAGTGATCAGGTAAGAATGATCAATTTAACTAGCCGATCAACTTGACATGTCCGCACTAATTTTTCCGTAACTTTTGATTTAGAGTTCAAAATGACATGAATCCAACATCCACGTTAAACTAGTTCAATTTTCTATATTGTGACAAAATTTAATACCAGATGAGCTACGACAAAGCCTCCAAGTAATGCAATCTATCCCAAAACTGCATGATGCCATGCTTTATGCTTCATTTGTAAACCTTTCTCAATGAGCACCAACGATCTGTTTATAATAATAAATTTAACTAGCAATAAACTTAACATGTTCGCACTAAATTGTTTGTTTCTTTTGATTTAGAGGTCATAATGACATGAATCTAATGCCCACATTAAGCTAGCTCAATTTTCTATATTGCGACAAAATTGAAAACTGAAATAGCTATGACAAAGCCTTTAAGTAATCCAATGTATCCCAAACTACGTGATACCATGCATTATGCTTCATTCATATACCTTCACTCAAGGAGCACCAATGATCAATTAGGAATGATCATCTTAATTGGCCGATCAACTTGCAATGTATGCTATAATCGTTTGTAACTTTTGATTTATAGTTCAGAATGACACGAATCCAACGCCCCCTTAAACTAGCTCAATGTTCTATACTGTGACATAAATTTTAGACCGAAATAGCTACAAAGAAGCCTCCAAGTAATCCAATCTATCCCAAACTGCGAGATGCCATGCATTATGCTTCATTTGTAAACCTCTGCACTACGAGCACCAATGATCAGTATAGAATGATCAATTTCACTAGCCAATAAACTTGGCATATTCGCATTAAATAATCTGTAAGTTTTAATTCAAAGTTACGAATGATACAAATCCAACGCCCACGTGAAACTAGGTCAATTTTCTATATTGTGAAAAAATTTGAGATCGAAATAGCTTTGACAAAGCCTCCAAGTAGTCCAATCAATCCAAAAATGTGTGAGGCCATGCATTATGCTTCATTTGTAAACCTTTGAATTATGAGCAGCAATGATCATTTTAGAATGATGATTTTAACTAGCTGATAAACTTGACATATCCGCCTAAATCATCTGACACCCACATTAATCTATCTCAGTTTTCAATATTGTGACAACGTAGGAGACTAAAAGAGCTACGAACAAGCCTCTAAGTAATGCACTCTATCGTAGACTCTGTGATGCCATGCATTATGCTTCTTTGTAAACCTTTGCTCAATGAGCACAAATGCTCAATTTAGAATAATGATATTAACTAGCTGATCAACTAGACATATCCACACTAAATCGTCTTTAACTTCTGAACTGGAGCTCGAAATGACTAAAATGCAACGCCGACATTAATCTAGCTCAATTTTTTAATATTGTGACAACATTTGAGATTGAAAGAGCTACAATAAAGCCTCAAAGTAATTCAATGTATCCCGAACTGCGTGAGGACATGTATTTGGTTTCATTTGTAAACCTTTGCTCAATGAGCACCAATGATTAGTATAGAATGATCAATTTCACTAGCCAATAAACTTGGCATATTCGCATTAAATAATCTGTAAGTTTTAATTTAGAGTTACGAATGATACAAATCCAACGCCCACGTGAAACTAGGTCAATTTTCTATATTGTGAAAAAATTTGAGATCGAAATAGCTTTGACAAAGCCTCCAAGTAGTCCAATCTATCCAAAAATGTGTGAGGCCATGCATTATGCTTCATTTGTAAACCTTTGAATTATGAGCAGCAATGATCATTCTAGAATGATGATTTTAACTAGCTGATAAACTTGACATATCCGCCTAAATCATCTGACGCCCACATTAATCTATCTCAGTTTTCAATATTGTGACAACGTAGGAGACTAAAAGAGCTACGAACAAGCCTCTAAGTAATGCACTCTATCGTAGACTCTGTGATGCCATGCATTATGCTTCTTTGTAAACCTTTGCTCAATGAGCACAAATGCTCAATTTAGAATAATGATATTAACTAGCTGATCAACTAGACATATCCACACTAAATCGTCTTTAACTTCTGAACTGGAGCTCGAAATGACTAAAATGGAACGCCGACATTAATCTAGCTCAATTTTTTAATATTGTGACAACATTTGAGATTGAAAGAGCTACAATAAAGCCTCAAAGTAATTCAATGTATCCCGAACTGCGTGAGGACATGTATTTGGTTTCATTTGTAAACCTTTGCTCAATGAGCACCAATGATCAGTATAGAATGATCAATTTCACTAGCCAATAAACTTGGCATATTCGCATTAAATAATCTGTAAGTTTTAATTTAGAGTTACGAATGATACAAATCCAACGCCCACGTGAAACTAGGTCAATTTTCTATATTGTGAAAAAATTTGAGATCAAAATAGCTTTGACAAAGCCTCCAAGTAGTCCAATCTATCCAAAAATGTGTGAGGCCATGCATTATGCTTCATTTGTAAACCTTTGAATTATGAGCAGCAATGATCATTTTAGAATGATGATTTTAACTAGCTGATAAACTTGACATATCCGCCTAAATCATCTGACACCCACATTAATCTATCTCAGTTTTCAATATTGTGACAACGTAGGAGACTAAAAGAGCTACGAACAAGCCTCTAAGTAATGCACAAATCCAACGCCCACGTTAAGTTAACTTAACAAGTACAAAGTAAATCGTTTTTAATTTTTTTTAGAGTTCATAATGACACGAATCCAACGCCCACGTTAAGTTAGCTAAATTTTCTATATTGTGACAACATTTAAGACTGAAATAGCTACCACAAATCCTTCCAATAATCCAATATATCCTAAACTGCGTAATGCCATGCATTATGCTTTATTTATAAGCCTTTACTCAAGCAGCACTAATGATCAATTTAGAATGATCAATTTAGAATGATCAGTTTAGAATGATCAATTCAACTCGCTAATCAACTTGACATGTGTGCACTAAATGGTCCAAAACTTTTGATTTAAATCTTAGAATGACATGAATCCAATGCCCACGTTAAGCTCGCTCAATTTTCAATATTTTGACAAAAGTTAAGAGCAAAATAGCTAAGACAAACCTCCTACTAAGCCAATTTATCCCAAACTATGTGATGCCATGCATTATGCTTCATACGTAAACCTTTACTCAATGAACACCAGTGATATGTTTAGAAGATCATTTAAACTTGCTGATCAACTTGACATGTACGCACTAAATCGTCTTTAACATTTGATTTAGAGCTCAAAACGACTTGAATCCAACGCCCACGTTAATCTAGCTCAATTTTCAATATTGTGACAAAATATGAGACTGAAAGCACTATGACAACGCCTCCATGTAATCCAATGTATCCCACACTATGTGATGACATGTATTATGCTTCATTTATAAGCTTTTACTCACAGAGCACCAATGATCAGTTTAGAATGATCATTTTAACTGGATGATAAACTTGAGCTGTCCGCACTAAATCGTTCATCACTTTTGATTTAGAGTTTAGAATGACACGAATCTAACGCCCACGTTAAGGTAGCTCAATTTTCTATATTGTGATAAAATTTATGACCGAAATAGCTACGACAAAACCTCCAAGTAATCCATTCTACCGCCAACTGTGTGATGTCATGCATTATGCTTCATTTTTAAATATATGCTCATTGAGCACCAATGATCAGTTTAAAATGATCTATTTAACTAGCCAATAAACTTGAAATCTCCGCACTAAATCGTCCATAACTTTTTATTTAGAGTTCAGAATGACATGAATCCAACGCCCACGTTAATATAGCTCAAATTTCTATATTGTGACAAAATTTAAGGCAGAAATAGCTACAACAAAGCCTCCAATTTTCTATAATGTGACAAAATTTATGACAAAATAAGCTACGATAAAGCCACCCACTAATCCAATGTATCCCAAACTGCGTGATGCCATGCATTATGCTTTGTTTGAAAACATTTACTCAAATGGCACCAATGATCACTTAAGAGTGATCATTTTAATTGGCCGATCAACTTAACATGTACGCCTAATATCGTCCGTAAGTTTTATTTTGAAAGTTTAGAATTACATGAATCCAACGCGCACGTTAAACTAGCTCAGTTTTCTATATGGTGATTACATTTGAGAGTGGAAGAACTACCATAAAGCCTTCTAAATAATTCATTAAGGAAATTCTCATATTGTCCCAGCCTACTAATGAAAGAAATCCACAGAGGGAGATATGACATCAACTCAAATTGTATCGAGCTACAAGCCCTTATAATAAGATGTTTTCCTTTTTTTATTCATTGATCAAACTCCAACAAGTAATAATGTAATCCAATCTATCCTAACAGCGTGATGGCTTGCATTATGCTTCATTTATAAGCCTTTACTCAAAGAGAAATAATGATTCGTTTAGAATGACCACTTTAATTGGCCGATCAAATTGACATGTCCGCACTAAATTGTCAGTAACTTTTGATTTAGAGTTTAAAATGATAAGAATGCAATCATGTTAAAGTAGCTCAATTTTCTATATTGTGACAACATTTGAGACTGAAAAAGCTACCATAAATCCTTCAATTCAAGTAATCCAATCTATCCTAAATTGTGTGATGCCATGCATTGTACTTCATTTTTAAGCCTTTACTCAAGGAGCACTAATGATCAGTTTTAAATGATCAGTTTAGAATGATCACTTTATCTGGCGTATCAACTAGACATTTCTGCACTAAATCGTCCTAAAATTTTGATTTAGAGTTCCCAACGACATGAATCCAACGCCCAGGATAAGCTAGCTCAATTTTCTATATTGTAACAACATTAGAGACTGAAACAACTACCACAAAGCATTCAAGTAATCCAATCTATCCTAAACTACGTGATGTCATGCATTATTTTTCATTTATAAGCCTTTACTCCGAGACCACTAATAATCTGTTTAGAATGATCACTTTAACTGGCGGATCAATATGACATATCACACTAAATTGTCCGTAACTTTTGGTTTAAAGTTCAGAATGACACGAATCCAACGCCAACATTAAACTAGTTCAATATTCTATTATGTGATAAAATTTAAAACCGAAATAACGAAAAAAAAACCCTCAAAGTAATCAAATCTATCCCAAACTGCATGATGCCATGTATTATGCTTCATTTGTAAGTATTTGCTCAATGAGTACCAATGATCAGTTTAGAATGATCAATTTGGAATGATCAATTTAACTCTCCGATAAACATGACATGTCCGCACTTAATCTTCCGTAAATTTTGATTAACATTTCAGAACGACATGAATCCAACACCCACGTTAAGCTAGCTCAATTTTCTATATTGTGAAAAAATATATGTCCTAAATAGCTACGACAAGGCCTCCAAGTAATCCAATGTATCCCTAACTGCGTGATGCCATGCATTATGCTTTATTTATAAGCCTTTACTAATGAAGCACCAATGACCAGTTTAGAATGATCATTTTTCCGGGCCTGTCAACTTGACATGTACGCACTTAGTCGTCCCTAGCTTTTGAATTAAAGTTCAGAATGACAAGAATCCAATACCCACTTAAAGCTAGCTCAATTTTCTATATTGTGACAACGTTGAAAACCAAAAGAGCTACCACAAAGCCGTCAAGTAGTCCAATCTATCATAAACTGCGTGATGCCATGCGTTATGCTTCATTTATGAGCCTTTAGTCAAGGAGCACTAGTGACAAGTTTAGAATGATCAGTGTAGAATTATCACTTTAACTGGTCGATCAACTTGACATATCCGCACTACATCATCCGTAACTTTTGATTTAGAATTCGAAATGACACTAATCCAACCCCCAAATTAAGCTAGCTCAATATTATATATTGTGACGAAGTTTAAAACCGAAGTTGCTACGACAACGCCTCCAAGTAATCAAACCTATCCTAAACTGCGTGATGGCATGCATTATGGTTTGTATGTAAGCCTTTGCTCCATGAGCATGATCAATTTAGAATGATCGTTTCAACTAGCTCATCAAATTGACATGTCCGCACTTAATCGTCTTTAACATTTGATTTAGAGTTCAAAATGACACGAATCTAACGCCCACGTTAAGCTAGCTTATTTTTGTATATTGTGATAAAATTTAAGACCAAAATATCTTATACCAAGTAATCCATTCTATTCCAAACTGCGTGATACCATGCATTATGCTTCATTTGTAAACCATTGCTCAATGAGCACCAATGATCAGTTTAGAATGATAGATTTAACTAGCTCATCAACATCACATGTCCACACTAAATCTTCTTTAACATTTGATTTAGAGTTCAGAATGACACAAATCTAACGGCCACGTTAAGCTAGCTCAATATTCTATATTGAATTTAAGACATAAATAGCTATGACAAAGCCTCCACCTAATCCAATGTATCCAAAACTGCGTGAGACCATGCATTATTCTTCATTTATTAGCCTTTACTCAAGAACACCAATGATCAATTTAGAATGATCATTTTAACTTGCCGATCAACTTGACATGTCCGCACTAAATCGTCCGTAACTTTTGATTTAGAGTTCAGAATGACACAAATCCAATGCCCACGTTAAACTAGCTAAATATTCAATATTGTGGCAAAATTTAAGACCAAAATAGCGAAGACAAAGCCTCCAATAATCCAATCTATCCCAAATTGCATGATGTCATGCATTATGCTTTTGTTGTAGTCCTTTGTTAAATGAGCACCAATGATCACTTTAGAATAATCATTTTAACTAGCCGATAAACTTGACATGTCCACGCTAAATTGTCTTTAACATTTGATTTAGAGCTCAAAATGACATTAATCCAACTCTCACGTTAATCTAGCGCAATTTTCAATATTTTGACAACATTTGAGACTGAAAGTGCTACGATAAATCCTCCAAGTAATCCAATGTATCCCAAACACCGCGATGCCATGCATTATGCTTCATTTACAAGCCTTTACTCAAGGAGCACCAATGATCAGTATAGAATGATCATTTTAACTGGCTGACCAACTTGACATGTCCACACTAAATCGTCCATAATTTTTAATTTAGAGTTCAAAATGACAGGAATCTAACGCTCACATTAAGCTAGCTCAATTTTATATAGTATGAAAAAATCTACGACCAAAATCGCTACGACAAAACCTCCAAACAATCCAATTTATCACAAACTGCGTGATGTGATGCATTATGTTTCATTAGTAAACCCTTGCTCAATGAGCCCCAATATTCGACTTAACTAGCCGATAAACTTGACATGTCCGCACTAAATCATCCGTAAATTTTGATTGAGAATTCAGAATAACATGAATCCAACGTCCATCTTAGCTAGCTCAATATTCTATATTGTGAGAAACTTTAAGACCAAAATAGCTACGACAAAGCTTCCAAGTAATCCAATCTATCCAAAACTACGTGATGACACGCATTATGCTTCATTTCTAAACCTTTGCTCATGAGCACCAATGATCATTTTAGAACGATCAATTTAACTAGAAGATAAACTTGACATGTCTGCACTTAATTGTCCGTAACTTTCGATTCAGAGTTCAGAATGACATGAATCCAATGACCACATTAAGCTAGCTCAATGTTCTATATTGTCATAAAATTAAAGACCAAAATAGCTACGGCAGAACCTCCATGTAATCTAATCTATCTAAAACTGCGTGATGCAATGCATTATTCTTTATTTGTAAACTATTGCTCAATGACCATCAATGATCAGTTTAGAATTAGCAATTTAACTAGCCGATAAACCTGAGATGTCCGCATTAAATCGTCCATCACTTTTGATTGAGAGTTCAGAATGACATGAATCCAATGTTCACGTTAAGATAGATCAATTCTATATATTATGAAAATTTTTAGGATAGAAATAGCTAAGACAAACCCTCTAAGTAATCCAATGTATCCCAAACTGCGTGATGCCATGCATTATGCTTCATTTATAAGCCTTTACTCAAGGAGCACTAATGATGAGTTTAGAATGAACATTTTAACTGGCCGACCAACTTGACATGTCCCCACACAATCGTCCATTGTTTTTAATTTAGAGCTCACATTAAGCTAGCTCAATTTTATATATTGTGATGAAATTTAAGACACAAATAGCTACGACAAAACCTCCAAGTAATCCAATCTATCCCAAACTGCGTGATGCGATGCATTATGTTTCATTAGTAAACCTTTGCTCAATGAGCACCAATGATCAGTTTTGAATGATCGATTTAACGAGCCGATAAACTTGACATGTCCGCACTAAAGCGTCCCTAACTTTTTATTGGGAGTTCAGAACAACATGAATCCAACGCCAACGTTAAGCTAGCTTAATATTCTATATTGTGAGAAAATTTAAGACTGAAATAGATACGAAAAATCTTCCAAGTAATCCAATATATCCCAAACTGCGTGATGCCACACATTATGCGTCATTTCTAAACCTTTACTCAATGAGAACCAATGATCAGTTTAGAACGATCAATTTAACTAGCAGATAAACTTGACATGTCCCCACGAAATTATCTGTAACTTTTGATTTAGAGTTCAGAATGACATGAATCCAACGACAACATTAAGCTAGCTCAATTTTCTAGACTGTGAGAAAATTTAGGACAAAAATACCTACGACAAAGCATCCAACTAATGCAATGTATCCCAAACTGCGTGATATCATGTATTATTCTTCATTTATAAGCCTTTACTCAAAGAGCAGCAACGATCAGTTTAAAATGAACATTTTAACTGGTCGATCAACTTGCCATATCGGTACTAAATCCTCTGTAACTTTTGGTTTAGAGTTCAGGATGACACGAATCAATCGCCCACATTAAGCTACCTCGATTTTCTATATTGTGATAAAATTTAAGACCCAAAATAGCTACGACAAAGCCTCCAAGTAATCCAATGTATCCCAAACTGCGTGATGTCATGCATTATGCTTCATTTATGATGTGATCCTGGTTAGGATCAAGTCCCTGATTGTCCCCGGGTTGTTTTGTAGATGATAGTAAACTGAATGTGGATGCGGAGGAAATGAATATGGTGAATCCATGAGCTTGAAGATGGCTGGTCTCGAGAACTTGTGTGGAATGAGTGATACTTCTAAAGGATGGTGGAAGATGCTTAGACTATCAGCTTGTTCTGTGTGAATGATGAAGACCCGACACGTTGGGCAAAGGTAGAATGAAGTGAACCTTCCAAGGGATATGAACAGCCCATCAATAACTAAGCTACCAACCTTATCCTTAACTGGACAGCGAGTGTGGAATTTGTTTTCTCTTTGCTCATTGTTTTCTACCTTAGTTTGTACGTTTAAGGTTCTCCTAGTGTTTAAGAACTGACCCAGTTGTGGCATGGCTACATTCTCCTCTAAAGACTTAGCACCCGATGGGTCGTCTTCCAATTCTACGTCACCATTAGCCCTAATAACTATGGTTCTCTTATTGGTACATTCTCGAGAGTAGTGACCAAAACCCTTACACTTAAAACACTGAATCTCCCTAGTTTTGGTCCTAGAACCCTTATCTATGCCTTGAAGTTTCGAATCTTCTTGCTTAGGTTTAGGGAATGGTTTGTAATCCTTACTAGACTTATCATCCTTAGATTGACTAAACCTAGTGGAGCTAGTTCCGGGTTTAGGATTCTTTCTCATAAGTTGTGTCTCAAACATTATGGCTTTATGGAGAAGCTCTTCTAGTTTGAAATAATGGTGGATCTCTAGCCTATCTATGATCTACCTATTGAAGACGCCAATAAACTGGGCCATAGTGGCTTCACTATTCTCTTGAATATCAGCCCTAAGCAACAAGGTCTCCATCTCCTTAAAGAACTCTTCTACGGACCTACTTCCTAGAGATAGATTCCTAAGCTTAAGATGTAGCTCCCTATAGTAATGACTAGGTATAAACCTTCTCTTCATGATGACTTTCATCTGGTTCCACGAATCTATAGGAAAATCCGCAGCCCTTCTCCTAGAAGTAACTAATTGATCCCACAAACTTTGAGCATAGTCCTTAAACGCGGTTGGGGCTACCTTAACCTTATTCTCTTGAGTGTATTCCCTACAGTCAAATACTATTTCTATCTTCTCATCCCATTTGAGGTATTCTTCAGGGTCATTAGTTCCATGGAAAGAGGGAGTTTTTAATCTTAAGGCCTGCTAAAGGGTTGCGAGGGTTAGGTTGGTTATTCCTAGGCATCCGTTCTTCTTGTGGTCTTCTTCTCCTAGATTGGTGTGACCTAGATTAAGGACTGTAATACTGCTCATTATCAGAAGGTTGTTGGTATCTCCTCAGTCGGTAATTGATGATTCTTATTATCTCAGCCTTCATTGTTGCCATACTTTCATTCATCATGGCTTTAAAGGAATCGAGAAGTTGTTTGTTGCAGTTTGAGGATTCCTCTCCATTGTCTGTTCCCACCATGGTTCCTGACAAATTCAGACCAATAAACAAGTAAATTGCTCAAAGGACAACACAAACTAGGACAAAAAAATCGCAAAAGACAAAGACACATATAGGAAAAAAAATGAACCCTAAGCAAAACGATTTCTAGACCTATGAAATCCAGTTTGGTAAGTGATTAATCCAACAACCTTTAATTAACTTTTGAATGTTTTCACTTGAATTTCCTAAATCTGTTAAGTCTTATGAACAACTTTTGATCATGTTGCAGCTCCAAAATATTCAATAAATTCACAAAATCAAGATAGAACTCAGTTAGTGCTTCCGAGATCTATACTGATGCCGATTGAGAGTTGATTGATTCTATCATCTAACAACAAGTTCCTGAACGTTTCATATTGATTTTCAAGTTCTTTAGAGTTCTTAGATGAAATTCTAACAGGAAACAAACCCATAAACATTCAAAATAAATCGAAAAAGTAAGATGAAAGGTCACCAAACGTTCTTGCGAAAAGATGAAATGGTGCGAATGGTTTTGATAGATACAACCTGGTTTGGAGTGTGCTCTGATACCACTTGATATGATCCTGGATAGGATCAAGTACCTGAATGTCTCCAAGAGGTTGTGCAAATGATGGTGAATCCATGAGTTTGAAGATGGATGATCTCGAGAACTTGTGTGGAATGAGTGATACTTCTAAAGGATGGTGGATGATCCTTATACTATCAGCGTGCTCTGTCTGAATGATTAAGACCAGAAACGTTGGGCAAGAGGTACAATGAAGTGAAACTTCCAAGGGATATCAGCACTTAGACTTTCCTTAATCAAAGAGGTGACCAAAGGAGATTAAGAAGAAGTTTTTTATACTAAAATGTTTGATGATTTGAAGAGGGGATACAAGAGAGTATTTATAGGATCCAAGGGGTGCATAGGAATAGGCAAAGATTGTTTGATGATTTGATTAGGGGATACAAGAGAGTATTTATAGGATCCAAGGGGTGCATAGAAATAGGCAAAAAATCCTAGGAAAACACCAAGGCATTTAAGAGAAACTAGGAAATTACAAAAAAAACTAAGAATTAAGACTAAGAAGTAAATGACATCATGACTGAACCTTCCTCTTCATTAGCATGAGTAATAGCGTAGAATGGGCCTCAGTTCATCAAGAGGTTGTGGTAAAGTATTTTGGGCTTGCCTCATTAAAAACCCCTCTTATAAAACCTAATAGAACAAAACTAAGAAGAGGAAAAAAGAGTACAGTCCAAGGTATCTCTCTTGATGAGGTTTAGGCTGCTTGAGTCACAACAATGGTGGTTGGATAAGAACAAACTAAACTGGCCTGAATGGCGTTGAGAAGGTGTTGCAGTGTTGTCTTGAGTTTGACTTCCTTGGACCGAGTGATGGGACCATTGGAGATTTGCGTGATCCAATGATATATCCGACGATAAACCCTCCAAGTAATTCAATGTATCCCAAACTGCGTGATGTCATGCATTATGCTTCTTTATAAGCCTTTCCTCTTGGAGCACGAAAGATCAGTTTAGAATGATCATTTTAACTTGTGCGATCAACTTGACATGTCTGCAGTACATCGTTCATAGCTTTTGCTTTAGAGTTCAAACAGACGCGAATCCAACACCCAAGTTAAGCTCGCTCAATTTTTTTGTGACAAAATTTAAGATCGAAATAGCTACGACAAAGTCTTCAAGCAATCCAATCTATCCCAAACTGTGTGATACTATGCACTATGCTTGATTTATACCCCATTACTCAATGAGCACCAATGATCAGTTTAGAATGATCATTTTACCTATTTGATCATCTTGACATGTTTTCTCTAAATTGTCTTTATGTTTTGATTTAGAGCTCAAAATGACATGAATCCAACACCTACATTAAGCAAGCTCAGATTTCCATATTGTGGATAATTTTGAGAGTAAAAGAGCTACGACAAGGTCTCTAAGTAATTCAATGTATCCCAAACTGCGTTATGCTTTATTTATAAGCCTTTATCAAGGAGCAACAATGATAAGTTTGGAATGGTCCTTTTAACAAGCTGATCAATTTGACCATGTCCGCACTAAATCGTCAGTAACTTTTTATTAAGAGTTCAAAATAACATAAGTCCAACAACCACATTAATCTAGCTCAGTTTTATATATTGTGAGAAAATTTAAGATCGAAACAAATACGATATGGCCTCCAAGTAATCCAATAAATCTCCATCTGCGTGATACCATGCATTATGCTTCATTTATAAGCCTTTACTCAAGAAGCAAAATGATCAGTTTCGAATGATCATCCAATGTATCCCAAACTATGTGATGTCATGCATTATGCTTCATTTAGAATCCTTTAATCAAGGAGAACCAATGATCTGTTTGGAATGATCATTTTAACTTGGCGATCAACTTGACAGGTTTGCACTAAATTGTTGCTAACTATTGATTTAGAGTTCAAATTGACACGAATCTAACACCGATGTTAAGCTCCCTCAAATTTTTTGTGACAAAATTTAAGATGGAAATAGCGACAACAGAGCCTTTAAGCAATCCAATCTATCTCAAACTGTGTGATTCTATGCATTATGCTTCATTTATACGCCTTTAATGAATGAGCATTACGGATCAGTTTAGAATGATCATTTTAACTAGTTGATCATCTTGACAGGTCTGCTCTAAATTGGATTTAAGTTCTGATTTAGAGCTCAGAAGGACATGAATCCAATGCCTACATTAAGCAAGCTCATATTTCCGTATTGTGGAAAAATTTTAGACAGAAAGAGCTACGACAAGGCCTCTACGTAATCCAATGTATCCCGAACAGCGAGATGTCATGCATTATGCTTTATTCATAAATCTTTAATAAAGGAGCACCAATGATAAGTTTGGAATGATCATTTTAATTGGCCGATCAACCTGACATGTCCGCACTAAATTTTTAGTAACGTTTTATTAAGAGTTCCAAATGACACGAATCCAACACCCACGTTAAGCTAGTTCAATTTTTTATATTGTGACAAAATTTAAGATTGAAATAGCTTCAAAAAAGCCTTCAAGCAATCCAATCTATCCCAAACTGTGTGATACTTTGCATTATGCTTGATTTATACCCCGTTACTCAAAGTGCACCAATGATCAGTTTAAAATGATCATTTTACCTCTCTGATCATCTTGACGTGCTTTCTCTAAATTTTCTTTATGTTTTGATTTAGAGCTCAAAATGACATGAATCCAACACCTACATTAAGCGAGCTCAAATTTCCATATTATGGATAATTTTGAGAGTAAAAGAGCTACGACAAGGCCTCTAAGTAATCCAATGTATCCCAAACTGCGGGATGCCATGCGTTATGCTTTATTTATAAGCCTTTAATCAAGGATCACCAATGATAAGTTTGGAATGGTCATTTTAACAAGCCGATGAACTTGACCATGTCCGCACTAAATCATCAGTAACTTTTTATTAAGAGTTCAAAATGACATAAGTCCAACAACCACATTAATCTAGCTCAGTTTTATATATTGTGAGAAAATTTAAGATCAAAACAGCTACGATATGGCCTCTAAGTAATCCAATCTATCTCCAACTGTGTGATGCCATGTATTATGCTTCATTTATACGCCTTTACTCAAGGAGCAAAATAATCATTTTCGAATGATCATTTAAACTAGCTGATCACCTAAAGAGTTTTTAATTTTTGATTTAGAGCTCAAAATCACATGAATCTAACACCCATGTTAAGCTAGCTCAATTTTCCATATTATGACAACATTTGAGACCGAAAGAGCTACAACAAAGCCTCCAAGTAATCCAATGTATCCCAAACTACGTGATGCCATGCATTATGCTTCATTTATAAGCCTTTAATCAAGGGGCAGCAATGATCTATTTTGAATGATCATTTTAACTTGGCGATCAACTTGACATCTTTGCACTAAATTGTTGCTAACTTTTGATTTAGCGTTCAAATTGACATGAATCTAACACCCATGTTAAGCTCCCTCAATTTTTTTTGTGACAAAATTTAAGATGGAAATAGCGACAACAAAGCCTTTAAGCAATCTAATCTATCCCAAACTGTGTGATTCTATGTATAATGCTTCATTTATACGCCTTTAATTAATGAGCACTACTGATCAGTTTAGAATGATCATTTTAATTAGTTGATCATTTTGACAGGTCTGCGTTAAGCAAGCTCATATTTCCATATTGTGGAAAAATTTTAGACTGAAAGAGCTACGACAAGGCCTCTATGTAATCCAATGTATCCCAAAAAACGAGATGTCATGCATTATGCTTTATTTATAAGCCTTTAATCAAGGAGCACCAATGATAAGTTTGGAATGATCATTTTAACTGGCCGATCAGCATGACATGTCTGCACTAAATCGTCAGTAACTTTTTATTAAGAATTCAAAATGACACGAATCCAACACCCAGGTTAAGCTAACTCAATTTTCTATATTGTGACAAAATTTAAGATCGAAACAGATACGACAAAGCCTCCAAGTAATCCAATCTATCCCAATCTGTGCGATACCATCCATTATGCTTCATTTATAAGCCTTTACTCAAGGAGCAATAATGACCAGTTTCAAATGATCATTTTAACTAGCTATATGATGCTATGCATTATGCTTCATTTATAAGCCTTTACTCAATGAGCACCAATGATCGGTTTAGAATGATCATTTAACTAGCTGATCATCTTGACATGTCCGCTCTAAATTGTCTTTAAGTTTTGATTTAGAGCTCAAATGACTTGAATCCAACCCCTACGTCAAGCAAGCTCAGGTTTCCATATTTTGGAAAAATTTAAGACTGAAAGAGCTACTATAAGACCTCTAAGTAATCCAATGTACCCCAAACTATTTGATACATGCATTATGCTTTATGTATAATCCCTTAATCAAGGAGCACCAATGATAAGTTAGGAATGATCATTTTAACTGGCTGATCAACTTCACATTTACGCACTAAATCAATAGTAACTTTTTAATAATAGATAACCAATATGCATGTTATACAAAAGTTAGAGTTATTTGATAAAATAAGTGAATTAGAAAATTATATAATTTATTAATAATTATATGTTATTTTATTTAAAATTTATTTAATTTTAAAATTGATATACATATAATTATATGAAATTTGTTAAAAATATCCTTATAGTGTAAGTTTTTATCTAACACATTAATATACATATAATTATATGAAATAAAATATTTAGTAAATAAATCCTAAAAGTACAAATGTTTTTCGGATTATTGACTCTACATACCGACGGATATCCGACGGCATTAAAATGCCCTTCGGATATCCGTCGAAAAATCATTTGGTATGATGTTATAATAAATCCGACGGATTTCCGATGGGCATTTTAATACCGTCGGATATCCGTCGGAAAATCATTTGCAACTTGGGCAGACCATGTGTCGATCAAGCATGGTGTTATAATAAATCCGACGGATTTCTGACAGATTTATGCAGTAAACGAAATTAAAAATGCGGGGTTTTGCGAAAATTAATTGATCTACCAACGGATTCCCGACGGCAATTTCCGTTGGAAATATGGAATATAACCTACGACTTTTTCTTCTCCTCTCTCGCCGTTTCATGTTTCTCTTCACTTCTGTCAATTGCCATTCCTTCTCGCTGTTTCTCCTCCTCGCCGGTTCTTGTCGTCGCCATTTCACGTCGTCAACATGTAAGTTTTTAATCTATTATTTCGATCGATTTTAGGCATTTACAAGGCAAAGTAGATTCGGTTTCGGTGATCTGTTAGGAAGAACGTTTAAGAATCGGTTTCGGTGTAGTGCGTTCAATTAGGATAAGATAAGTTCAAAGAAAACTGTTAAACCACATGATTGTGGAATCAAAAATAGAAGTTTTCATGTTATCGAAGTCCCGTGAGAGAGAAAGGGCATTTAGCTGAATAAATCTATCAAACCTTAATTTTTTGAGATACTTTGTTCAAGCTTCAATCTGAAACTAATTAATATATATTTGCTTATTCTTTGCGGAAATATATTTTAGTTGGCAAAACTATACTGTTCACGTATTAACTTACTCTAAAATAGATCCATAATTCGGTTGACTTTAAAAGTAAATTTCAGTAGAAATTGATGTTCTGTAGTTATTGAGATTATGAGGAATGTTAGACTTAATGGTAATCCAATATACATCCTAAAGGGAAGTCCTAAAAAAGTATACAATTGGGTTAACTTAATTCAGAGTTGTTTGGATGAGATATCCATGGCCGTATGGTGTGTTGTTCATTGACTTAGTGGTCCTTATTTGTAACCTTGTGAGGTTACAACAGGATTGCAGCTCATAGTGGTGTACTTGAATGACATTTTATGAATTCACGAGTTAAAATTCATCGATGTTGCTGAAACAATATTAACTAGATCGAAAGTCAGACGGATATGTAATCCTAGTGTTTGTTGTCAAGACAGTGTGTGTTAATTGTTTTATTTTTAGTAGTTAAGTAAACAGTACATCGGGTTTAATATTTGAACAATGTGATTCAATGATATGTTTGGATATTTAAAATTTTTGGTAATTGTCACATTGTCCTCTTGCGGACTTTAAGCAGTATTTTAATAATAATTTTATCAATACAAATTACATTTTTACAAAAATATCATAAACATTAAAAATTATTGGTTTATATTTAGTATTTAAAATTTAAATATTTCAAAAAAATGGTAAATAGTAAATGTAGATAGATTGATAAAATGATCCAATTATAGGTCGTATCAAGATTACCAAAGACGTGGTGAGTCATCGACTCCGAGTTTTATACCAACTCAAATTCCAGAATCTTCAAATGATTCTTTCCGACGAATGACAATTGAAGAATTGGTTCAGCAACCTGGTCGTGAACTTCTTATATTTCTCGATCCGAGACGTCAAGGAAACTCGACATGGTAAATTAAATTTTTTATAATTATATTTAAAATAATTATATTAATTCTATTCTATAATTATATTTAAAATAGTTATTTAAATGCTATTGTAATAAAAATTCGTAGGTTTGGTATTTCAAACAATGGAATAAACAAATCGATATTAAAGATGCTACATTCTCTTTTGAATAAACCATATATCAAATTTCAAGATATTACGTCGATGGACTATTTTCATCGGAAATTAGACGAGAATCTGTTTTACCAACGAATTTCCGACGAATATGACCGTCGGAAATGTGCTGTTTTCTGGTAGTGTGTATGCACTTCTGTAACTTTTGATTTAGAGTTCAGAATAGAACGAATCCAACGCCCCATTAAGGTAGCTCAATTTTCTATATTGTGATAAAATTTAAGACTTAAACAGCTACGACAAAGCCTCCATGTAATCCAATGTATATCAAGCTGTGTGATCCCATGCATTATGCTTCATTTATAAACCTTTACTCATGGAACACCAATAATCAATTTAGAATGATCATTTTAACTAGCCAATCAACTTGACATGTCGGCACTAAATCGTCCACTACTTTTAATTTAATGTTCAAAAGGACATGGATCCAACGTCCACATTAAGATAGCTCAGTATTATATATGGTTTCAAATTTTTAGACCGAAATAGCCACAACAAAGCATGCAAGTAATCCAATATATCTCAAACTGCGTGATTCCATGCATTATGATTCATTTATAAGCGAAGGAGCACCAATGATAAGTTTAGAATGATCGTTTTAACTGGCCAATCAATCTGACATGTATGAACTAAATCATTTGTAACTTTTGATTTAGAGTTCAGAATTACCTGAATCTAATGCCCATATTAAGCTAGCTCAATTTTCTATATTGTGATAAAATTTAAGACCTCCATGTAATTCAATCTATCTCAAACTGCTTGATGCCAAGCATTATTGCTTCATTTGTAAGCCTTTGCTCAATGAGCACCAGTGATCAGGTAAGAATGATCAATTTAACTAGCCGATCAACTTGACATGTCCGCACTAATTTTTCCGTAACTTTTGATTTAGAGTTCAAAATGACATGAATCCAACATCCACGTTAAACTAGTTCAATTTTCTATATTGTGACAAAATTTAATACCAGATGAGCTACGACAAAGCCTCCAAGTAATGCAATCTATCCCAAAACTGCATGATGCCATGCTTTATGCTTCATTTGTAAACCTTTCTCAATGAGCACCAACGATCTGTTTATAATAATAAATTTAACTAGCAATAAACTTAACATGTTCGCACTAAATTGTTTGTTTCTTTTGATTTAGAGGTCATAATGACATGAATCTAATGCCCACATTAAGCTAGCTCAATTTTCTATATTGCGACAAAATTGAAAACTGAAATAGCTATGACAAAGCCTTTAAGTAATCCAATGTATCCCAAACTACGTGATACCATGCATTATGCTTCATTCATATACCTTCACTCAAGGAGCACCAATGATCAATTAGGAATGATCATCTTAATTGGCCGATCAACTTGCAATGTATGCTATAATCGTTTGTAACTTTTGATTTATAGTTCAGAATGACACGAATCCAACGCCCCCTTAAACTAGCTCAATGTTCTATACTGTGACATAAATTTTAGACCGAAATAGCTACAAAGAAGCCTCCAAGTAATCCAATCTATCCCAAACTGCGAGATGCCATGCATTATGCTTCATTTGTAAACCTCTGCACTACGAGCACCAATGATCAGTATAGAATGATCAATTTCACTAGCCAATAAACTTGGCATATTCGCATTAAATAATCTGTAAGTTTTAATTCAAAGTTACGAATGATACAAATCCAACGCCCACGTGAAACTAGGTCAATTTTCTATATTGTGAAAAAATTTGAGATCGAAATAGCTTTGACAAAGCCTCCAAGTAGTCCAATCAATCCAAAAATGTGTGAGGCCATGCATTATGCTTCATTTGTAAACCTTTGAATTATGAGCAGCAATGATCATTTTAGAATGATGATTTTAACTAGCTGATAAACTTGACATATCCGCCTAAATCATCTGACACCCACATTAATCTATCTCAGTTTTCAATATTGTGACAACGTAGGAGACTAAAAGAGCTACGAACAAGCCTCTAAGTAATGCACTCTATCGTAGACTCTGTGATGCCATGCATTATGCTTCTTTGTAAACCTTTGCTCAATGAGCACAAATGCTCAATTTAGAATAATGATATTAACTAGCTGATCAACTAGACATATCCACACTAAATCGTCTTTAACTTCTGAACTGGAGCTCGAAATGACTAAAATGCAACGCCGACATTAATCTAGCTCAATTTTTTAATATTGTGACAACATTTGAGATTGAAAGAGCTACAATAAAGCCTCAAAGTAATTCAATGTATCCCGAACTGCGTGAGGACATGTATTTGGTTTCATTTGTAAACCTTTGCTCAATGAGCACCAATGATTAGTATAGAATGATCAATTTCACTAGCCAATAAACTTGGCATATTCGCATTAAATAATCTGTAAGTTTTAATTTAGAGTTACGAATGATACAAATCCAACGCCCACGTGAAACTAGGTCAATTTTCTATATTGTGAAAAAATTTGAGATCGAAATAGCTTTGACAAAGCCTCCAAGTAGTCCAATCTATCCAAAAATGTGTGAGGCCATGCATTATGCTTCATTTGTAAACCTTTGAATTATGAGCAGCAATGATCATTTTAGAATGATGATTTTAACTAGCTGATAAACTTGACTTATCCGCCTAAATCATCTGACGCCCACATTAATCTATCTCAGTTTTCAATATTGTGACAACGTAGGAGACTAAAAGAGCTACAAACAAGCCTCTAAGTAATGCACTCTATCGTAGACTCTGTGATGCCATGCATTATGCTTCTTTGTAAACCTTTGCTCAATGAGCACAAATGCTCAATTTAGAATAATGATATTAACTAGCTGATCAACTAGACATATCCACACTAAATCGTCTTTAACTTCTGAACTGGAGCTCGAAATGACTAAAATGGAACGCCGACATTAATCTAGCTCAATTTTTTAATATTGTGACAACATTTGAGATTGAAAGAGCTACAATAAAGCCTCAAAGTAATTCAATGTATCCCGAACTGCGTGAGGACATGTATTTGGTTTCATTTGTAAACCTTTGCTCAATGAGCACCAATGATCAGTATAGAATGATCAATTTCACTAGCCAATAAACTTGGCATATTCGCATTAAATAATCTGTAAGTTTTAATTTAGAGTTACGAATGATACAAATCCAACGCCCACGTGAAACTAGGTCAATTTTCTATATTGTGAAAAAATTTGAGATCAAAATAGCTTTGACAAAGCCTCCAAGTAGTCCAATCTATCCAAAAATGTGTGAGGCCATGCATTATGCTTCATTTGTAAACCTTTGAATTATGAGCAGCAATGATCATTTTAGAATGATGATTTTAACTAGCTGATAAACTTGACATATCCGCCTAAATCATCTGACACCCACATTAATCTATCTCAGTTTTCAATATTGTGACAACGTAGGAGACTAAAAGAGCTACGAACAAGCCTCTAAGTAATGCACTCTATCGTAGACTCTGTGATGCCATGCATTATGCTTCTTTGTAAACCTTTGCTCAATGAGCACAAATGCTCAATTTAGAATAATGATATTAACTAGCTGATCAACTAGACATATCCACACTAAATCGTCTTTAACTTCTGAACTGGAGCTCGAAATGACTAAAATGCAACGCCGACATTAATCTAGCTCAATTTTTTAATATTGTGACAACATTTGAGATTGAAAGAGCTACAATAAAGCCTCAAAGTAATTCAATGTATCCCGAACTGCGTGAGGACATGTATTTTGTTTCATTTGTAAACCTTTGCTCAATGAGCACCAATGATCAGTATAGAATGATCAATTTCACTAGCCAATAAACTTGGCATATTCGCATTAAATAATCTGTAAGTTTTAATTTAGAGTTACGAATGATACAAATCCAACGCCCACGTGAAACTAGGTCAATTTTCTATATTGTGAAAAAATTTGAGATCGAAATAGCTTTGACAAAGCCTCCAAGTAGTCCAATCTATCCAAAAATGTGTGAGGCCATGCATTATGCTTCATTTGTAAACCTTTGAATTATGAGCAGCAATGATCATTTTAGAATGATGATTTTAACTAGCTGATAAACTTGACATATCCGCCTAAATCATCTAACGCCCACATTAATCTATCTCAGTTTTCAATATTGTGACAACGTAGGAGACTAAAAGAGCTACGAACAAGCCTCTAAGTAATGCACTCTATCGTAGACTCTGTGATGCCATGCATTATGCTTCTTTGTAAACCTTTGCTCAATGAGCACAAATGCTCAATTTAGAATAATGATATTAACTAGCTGATCAACTAGACATATCCACACTAAATCGTCTTTAACTTCTGAACTGGAGCTCGAAATGACTGAAATGCAACGCCGACATTAATCTAGCTCAATTTTTTAATATTGTGACAACATTTGAGATTGAAAGAGCTACAATAAAGCCTCAAAGTAATTCAATGTATCCCGAACTGCGTGAGGACATGTATTTTGTTTCATTTGTAAACCTTTGCTCAATGAGCACCAATGATCAGTTTAGAATAATGATTTTAACTAGCTGATCAACTTGACATTTCCGCACTAAATCGTTCGTAACTTTTGATTTCGAGTTCAGAATGACACGAATCTAACGCCCGCGTTACGATAGCTCAATTTTCTATATTGTGATAACATTTAAGACCGCAATAGCTACGACAAAACCTCCAAGTAATCCAATCTATCCTAAAATGTGTGATGCCATGCAATATGTTTCATTTATTAGCCTTTACCCAAGGAGCACCAGTGATTAGTTTAGAATGATCATTTTAACTGGCCGATACACTTGACTTGCCTGCACTAAATCTTCCGTAATTTTTGATTTAGAGTTCAGAATGACACGAATCCAACGCCCACGTTAAGCTAGCTCAATTTTCTATATTTTGATGAAATAAGACTGAAATAGCTACGACAAAGCCTCCAAGTAATCCAATCTATCCCAAACTGTGTGATGCCATGCATTATGCTTCATTTGTAAACCTTTGCGCAATGAGTACCAATGATCAATTTTAAATGATCAATTTAGGTAGCCAATAAACTTGACATGTCCGCACTAAATCATCTGTATCTTTTGATTTAGAGTTCAGAATGACACGAATCCAACACCCACGTTAAACTAGCTTAATTTTCTAAATTGTGAAATAGTTTAAGACCAAAATAGCTACGAAAAAACCTCCAAGTAATCCAATCTATCCTAAACTGTGTGATGCCATGCATTATGGTTCATTTATAAACCTTTGCTCAACTAGCACCAATGATCAGTTTTGAATGATCATTTTAACTAGCTGATCAACTTGACATGTCCGCACTAAATCGTCTTTAATATTTGATTTAGAGCTCACAATGACATGAATCCAACGTCTACATTAATCTACCTCAATTTTCAATATTGTGACAATATTTGAGAATAAAAGAGCTACGACAAAGCCTCTGAGTAATCCAATGTATTCCAAACTACGTGATGCCATGCATTATGCTTCATTTGTAAACCTTTTCTCAATGAGCACGAATGATCAGTTTAGAATGATTATTTTAACTAGCTGATAACCTTGACATGTCTGCACTAATTTTCTTAAACATTTGATTTAGAACTTTAAATGACATGATTCCAACGCCCACATTAATCTACCTCTATTTTATATATTGTAACAACATTTGAGACATAAACATCTACGACAAAGCGTCCAAGTAATCCAATGTATCCCAAACTATGTGATGCCATGCATTATGCTTCATTTATAAGCATTTACTCAAGGAGTACCAATGATCAGTTTAGAATGATCATTTTAACTGGCCGATCAACTTGACATGTCCGCACTAAATTTTCTATAACTTTTTATTTAGAGTTCAGAATGACATGAATCCAACACCCACATTAAGCTAGGTCAATATTATATAATGTGAACAAAATTTATGACCAAAATCAGTACGACAAAAGCTCCTAGTAATGCATTTTATTCCAAAATGTATGATGCCATGTATCACCCTTCATTTTTAAACCTTTGCTCAATGAGCACCAAGGATGTGTTTAGAATGATCATTTTAACTAACCTATCAACTGGACATATCCGCACTAAATTGTCTTTAACATTTGATTTAGAGCTCAAAATGACATGAATTCAACGTCCACGTTAATCTAGCTGAATTTTCAAAATTGTGACGATATTTGAGACTGAAAAAGCTATGACAAAGCCTCCAAATAATCTAATGTATCCCAAACTGCGTGATGCCATGTATTATGCTCCATTTACTAGTCTTTACTCAAAGAGCACCAATGATCAGTTTAGAATGATCATTGTAACTGGCCAATAAACTTGACTTGTCTGCACTAAATCGTATGTAACTTTTATATGCCTTTACTCAAGGAGCACTAATGATCAGTTAAGAATGATCGTTACACTAACTCGTCTATAACTTTTGATTTTGAGTTTAGTGTAAACCAATCCAATGCCCATGTTAATCTAGCTCCACTTTCAATCTTGTGACAATAATTGAGACTGAAAGAGCTTCAACAAAGCCTCCAAATATTCCAATGTATTCCCAACTGCATGATGCCATGTATTATGCTTCATTTGTAAACTTATGCTCAATGAGCACAAATGATTAGTTTAGAATGATTATTATAACTGGCCGATTAACTTGACATATATGCACTAAATCGTCCATAACTTTTGATTTAGAGTTCAGAATGACATGAATCCAACGTCCACGTTAAGATAACTCAATTTTCTATATTATGTCAAAATTTGGACCTAAATAGTTACGACAAAGCCTCCAAGTAATCTAATCTATCCCAAACTGAGTGATTCCATGCATGATGCTTCATTTTTAAACATTTGCTCAGTGAGAACGAATGATCAGTTTAGAATGAATATTTTAATTAGCTGATAACCTTGACATTTCCGCACTTAATCGCTTTAACATTTTATTTAGAACTCAAAATGACATGAATCCAACTCCCACATTGATGAGGGCATCAGATCGTCTGGCCAGCCAGGAGATCAGAATGGCCGACCAGAATGCTTGCCCAAGACAGCCGGGCCATTTGGCGCGTCTGTCGGCCCAATCGGTACCACCGGCCTTCGACCAGCCAGGCCAGACCGATCAACATTTCTGGTGGAGAGGCCCAAACCTCTGGCCCAACTGGCAGTGACATGAATGACACCGCCGGCCCAATTGGTGACCCCACCGGCTCCGGAATCAACCTGGCTGGCTCCGATGACAACTTGGCCAGCTCTCGCACAGTCTAGCCGATCCAGCCGATTGCACCACCATTTCCACATCAAGACAAGGGGACTCGCATCAGCTAAGCTACCAGCTTCAAGGCATGAACCTGGATGAAGTCTCTACACCAGTGGTGCCACAAGGAGCAATGACAAGGAGCAGAACAACGGCACTCTTCCACAAGTTCAGTTTGTTGGTAGACACGCTCCTAGAAGATGATCTACAAGGAGCATTGGGCCAAGAGTACGAGGAAGAGTCCAAAGGTTTCTCAACATTACAAAGGACTCCAGAGACTTGGGCTTTAGTGGCAAAAGAGGTCAGGGCCCAACGATTCATAACCCTACTCCAAGTCAAAGACTAGGAGCTACGCGCGTGCATGCCACAAGGTCGGCCACCTTCCATTTCTTGGCCGATAGGTAAGAATGGTAAATTTTCAATTATACACTTGCCTTTTCTGTTTTGAAGGGTAGGAATTAGAAGTTTTACATTTTTGAGTCAAGAAAAATTTAGGTAGAAGTCCTTTTTCGGTTGTTGCCTTTTTGTAATTTTTCCTTGTGCACTTTTGTAAGTTTTCCAATTTTCTTGATTGAGTCGACCCTAGAAGGTCAAGCTGCCGAGAATATTAATAAGGCTCCTTCAGCATTGTAGTTCGGCAACCTTTTTGATATTAATAAAGATAGAACTTTCTTCCTGCGAGTTTTCTCTCAAGAAACGTCTGCGCTTAGAATCCTAGTCGAGACCAGCCCTCCTAGCTTCTAAGTTGTGATTTATCACGAGGTTCATCACCCCTCGTGTGGTTTACTTCACCTCCCCATCCATTACTCACCAGAAAACCCCTATCCAGAAGCCTAAGGTCAAGTTTCTCACCTAATCTTCTCTAAGCAGCCCACGCGTGTTACGGCCTTGATTCAAGGCTTGTATCACACGTCAATCTAACTCAATTTTCAATATGGTTACAACATTTGAGACTGAAACAGCTATAACAAAGCCTCCAAATAATCCAATATATCCCAAACTGCGTGATGCCATGCACTATGCTTCGTTTATAAGCCTTTACTCAAGGAGCACCGATGATCAGTTTAGAATGATCATTTTAACTGGCCGATCAACTTTACATGTCCTCACTAAATCGTCCGTAACTTTTGATTTAGAGTACAGAATGACTTGAATCCAACGCCCAAGTTAAGCTAGGTCAATATTATATATTGTGAACAAAATTTAAGACCAAAATTACCACAAAGGCTCCAAGTAATGCAATATTACCCAAACTGCGTGATGCCATGCATTATGCTTCATTTTTAAACCTTTGCTCAATGAGCACCAATGATCACTTTAGAATTATTATTTTAACTAGCTGATCAACTTGACATGTCTGCACTAAATCGTCTTTAACATATTATTTAGAGCTCAAAATGACATGCATACAATGGCCACATTAATCTAGCTCAATTTTCAATATTATGACAATATTTGAGACGGAAATACCTACGACAAAGACTCCAAGTAATCCAATATATACCAAAGTGCGTGATGCCATGGATTATGCTCCATTTATAAACCTTTAATCTAGAGCACCAATGTTCAGTTTAGAGTGATAATTTTAACTGGCCGATCAACTTGACATATCCACAATAAATCGTCTGTAACTTTGGATTTAGAGTTCAGAATCACACGAATCCAATGACCACGTTACGGTAGCTCAATTTTCTATATTGTGACAAAATTTAAGACCAAAATAGCCACGACAAATCCTCCAAGTAATCCAATCTATACCTAACTGTTTGATGCCATGCATTATGCTTCATTTGTAAACCTTTGCTCAATGAGCACCAATGATTAGTTTAGAATGATCATTTTAACTAGCTGATCAACTTGACATATCCGCACTAAATCGTCTTTAGTATTTCATTTAAGAGCTCAAAATGACATGAATCCGATGCCCACTTTAATCGAGCTCAATTTTCAATATTGTGACAATATTTGAGGCTAAAAGAGCTACGAAAAAACCTCCAAGTAATCGAATGTATCCCAAACTGCGTGATGTCGTGCATTATGCTTCATTTGTAAACCTTTGCTCAATGAGCACGAATGATCAGTTTTGAATAATTTTTTTAACTAGCTGATAATTTTGACATGTCCGCACTAAATATCATAAATATTTGATTTAGAACTCAAAATGACATGAATCTAACACCCACATTAATCTAGCTCAATTTTCAATATTGTGACAAGATTTAAGATCTGCACTAAATTGTCCATAACTTTTAATTTAATGTTCAAAAGGACATGAATCCAACGCCCACGTTAAGATAGCTCAGTATTATATATGGTTTCAAATTTTAAGACCGAAATAGCCACGACAAAGAATCCAAGTAATCCAATAAATCCCAAACTGCGTGATTCCATGCATTATGATTCATTTATAAGCGAAGGAGCACCAATGATAAGTTTAGAATTATCATTTTAATTGGCCAATCAAGCTAACATATATGAACTAAATTATTTGTAGCTTTTGATTTAGAGTTCAGAATGACCTGAATCTAATGCCCATATTAAGCTAGCTCAATTTTCTATATTGTGATAAAATTTAAGACCTCCATGTAATTCAATCTATCTCAAACTGCATGATGCCAAGCATTATTGCTTCATTTCTAAACCTTTGCTCAGTTTAGAATGATCAATTTAACTATCCGATCAACTTGTCATGTCTGCACTAAATTTTCCGTAACTTTTGATTTAGAGTTCAGAATGACATGAATCCAATACGCACGTTAAACTTGTTCAATTTCCTATATTGTGACAAAATTTATGACCGGATGAGCTATGATAAAGCCTCCAAGTAATCCAATCTATCCCAAAACTGCATGATGCCATGCATTATGCTTCGTTTGTAAACCTTTCTCAATGCATTATGATATAGAGTTCAGAATGACATGAATCCAACACCCACATTAAGCTAGCTCAATTGTATTTAGTCTGAAAAAATTTAAGACCAAAATAGCTACGACAAAGCCTCCAATTAATCCAATCTATCCCAAAGTGTGTGATGCCATCCATTATACTTCATTTGTAAACCTTTACTCAATGAACACCACCGATCAGTTTAGAATAATACATTTAACTAGCCGATAAACTTGACATGTCCGCATCAAATCATCCGTAAATTTTTATTTATAGTTCATAATGACACAAATCTAAAACCACGTTAAACTAGCTCAATTTTTTATATTGTGACAAAATTTGACATCGAAATAGTTAAGTCAAAGCGTCCAAGTAATCCAATCTATCCTAAACTGCGTGATGGCATGCATTATGCATCATTTGTAAACCTTTGCTCAATGAACACCAATGATCAGTTTAGAATAATAATTGTAACTAGCTGATCAACTTGACATTTTTCGCACTATATCGTCTTTAACTTTTGAATTGGAGCTCAAAATGACAAGAAATCCGACGCACACATTAAATTAGCTCAATTTTCAATATTGTGATAACATTTGAGATTGAAAGAGCTAGGACAAAGCCTCCAAGTAATTCAATGTATCCCGAACAGTGTGATGCCATGTATTATGCTTCATTTGTAAACCTTTGCTCAATGAGCACCAATGATCAGTTTACAATGATGATTTTAACTAGCTAATCAACTTGACATGTCCGCACTAAATCGTCCGTAAGTTATGATTCAGAGTTCATAATGACACAAATCCAATTCGCGCGTTAAGCTAGCTCAATTTTCTAGATTGTGATAAAATTTAAGACCGCAATAGCTATAACAAAGCCTTCAAGTAATCCAATCTATCCTAAAATGTTTGATGCCATGCATTATGCTTCATTTATAAGCCTTTACTAAAGGAGCACCACTGATCAGTTTAGAATGATTATTTTAACTGGCTGATACACTTGACATGTCCTCATTAAATAGTCCATAATTTTTGATTTAGAGTTCGGAATGACACGAATCCAACGCCCAAGTTAGGGTACCACAAATTTCTATATTGTAATTTAAGACTTAAATAGCTACAACAAAGCGTCCAAGTAATCCAATCTATTGCAAACTGCACGATCCCATGCATCATCCGTCATTTATAAACCTTTGCACAATGAGTACCAATGATCAGTCTAGAATGCTCAATTTAACTAGCCGATAAACTTGACATGTTTGCATTAAATCATCCGTAACTTTTGATTTAATGTTCTGAATGACACAAATCCAATGCCCACATTAAACTAGCTCAATTTTCTATATCGTGACAAAATTTGAGACCAAAATAGCTACGAAAAATCCTCCATCCTAAACTCCGTGTTGCCAGGCATTATGCTTCATTTGTAAATCTTTGCACTATGAGCACCAATGATGATTTTAACTTGCTGATCAACTTTACATGTCCGCACTAGATCGTCTTTAACTCTTGATTTCGGGCTCAAAATGACATGAATCCAACGCCCACATTAATCTAGCTCAATTTTCAATATTGTGACAGTATTTGAGACTGAAAGAGCTATGACTAATCCTCCAAGTAATCCAATCTATCCAGAGTGTGTGATGCCATGCATTATGCTTCATTTTTAAACCTTGGCTCAATGAGAACCAACGATCAGTTTAGAATGATGATTTTAACGAGCTTATTAACTTGACATGTCCGCACTAATTCGTATTTAACTTTTGAATTGGAGCTAAAAATGACATGAAATCGGATGCCCACATTAAACTAGCTCAATTTCAATATTGCGATAACATTTGAGATTGAAACACCTACCTACAAAGCCTCCAAGTAATTCAACGTATCCCGAACTGCGTGAAGCCATGTATTATGCTTCATTTGTAAACCTTTGCTCAATGAGCACCAATGATCAGATTAGAATGATGATTATAACTAGCTGATCAACTTGACATGTCCACACTAAATCGTTTGTAACTTTTGATTTAGAGTTTAGAATGACACGAATCCAACACCCTCGTTAAGCTAGTTCAACTTTCTATATTGTGATAAAATTTAAGACCACAATAGCTACCAAAAGAAATCTAAGTACTCCAATCTATACTGAACTGTGTGATGTCATGCATTATGCTTCATTTATAAGCCTTTATGGAAGGACCACCAATTATCAGTTTAGAATGATCATTTTAACTGGCTGATCAACATTTTTGTAAGCACTAAATCGTCTGTAACTTTTGATTTAAAATGTGAGCACTAAATCGTCTGTAACTTTTGATTTAAAGTTCAGAATTACACGAATCCAACGCCCACGTTAAGCTAGCTCAATTTTCAATATTGTGAAAAACATTAAGCCCAAAGTAGCTCCAACAAAGCCTCCAAGTAATCCAATCTATCCTAAATTGCGTGATGCCATGGATTATGCTCAATTTTTAACCCTTTACTCTAGGAGCACCAATGATCAGTTTAGAATGACCATTTTAACTGGCCTATCAACTTGACATGTACGCACTAAATCGTCCGTAATTTTTAATTTAGCGTTCAGAATAACACGAATCCAACGCCCACGTTAAGCAAGCACAATTTTCTATATTGTGAAAAACTTTGAAGTCCAAAATAGCTACGAAAAAGCCTCCAAGTAATCCAATCTATCCCACACTGAGGGATGTAATGCATTATGCTTCATTTATAAGGCTTACTCAAGGAGCATCAATGATCAGTTTAGAATAATCACTTTAACTAGCCAATAAACTTGACATGTCCGTAGTAAATCTTCTGTAACTTTGATTTAGAATTCAAAACAGCACGAATCCAAAGCCCACGTTAAGCTAACTCAATTTTCTATTTGTGACAACATTTGAGACTGAAAAAGCTACCACAAAGCCTTAAAGTAATCCAAGCTATCCCAAACTGCGTGATGCCGGGCATTATGCTTCATTTGTAATCCTTTCCTCAATTAGCACCAATGATCAGTTTACAACGAAAATTTTAACTAGCCTATAAACTTGACATGTCTGCACTAAATCATGTATAACTTTTGATTTAGAGTTCAGAATGACACTAATCCATTCTCGCATTAAGGTATCTCAATTTTTAATATTGTGACATTATTTGAGTCTAAAAGAGCTACACCAAATTAAGCCTCCAAGTAATCTAATGTATCAAAAACTGCGTGATGCCATGCATTATGCTTCATTTATAAGTCTTTACTCAAGGAGCACCAATGATCAATTTAACTGGCCGATAAACCTTTAACATTTGATATAGAGGTGAAAATGACATGAATCCAATGCCCACATTAATCTAGCTCAATTTTGAATAACGTTTGAGACTAAAAGAGCTACGACAAAGCCTCCAAGTAATCCAATGTGTCCCAAACAGCGGGATGCCATGGATTATGGTTCATTTGTAAACCATTGGTCAATTACACTAATGATCTGTTTAGAATGATCAATTTAACTAGCTGATAAACTTGACAAGTACGCACCAAATCGTTCATACCTTTGTATTTAGAGTTCAGAATGAGACACGTCCAACACCCATATTAAGCTAGCTCAATATTCTATATTGAGACAAAATTTAAGCCAAATTAGCTAAGAAAAAGCTTCGAAACATTCCAATGTATCCCAAACTGCGTGATGCCATGCTTTATGCTTCATTTGTAAACCTTTGCTCAATGAGCACCAATGGTCAGTTTAGTATGATCAATTTAACTGGCCGATAAACTTGACATGTTCGCACTAAATCATCTGTAAATTTTGATTTAGAGTTCAGAGTGACATAAATCAACCGCCCAAGTAAAGCAAGCTTAATTTTCTATATTGTCACAAAATTTAAGACCAAAATAGCTACGTCAAAGCCTTCAGTTAATCCAATCTTTCTCAAACTGCACGATATCATGCATTATGCTTCATTGGTAAACCTTGCTCAATGAGCAGCAATGATCAATTTAAAATGATCAATTTAACTAGTCGGTAAACATGACATGTTTGCACTAAATCGTCCGCAACTTTTGAGTTACAGTTCAGAATGACATGAATCCAACACCCACGTTATGCTAGCTAAACTTTTTGACAAAATTAAAGACCGAAATCGCTATGATAAAACCTCCAAGTAATCCATTCTATCCCAATCTTCGTGATGCCTTGCATTATTCTTCATTTGTAAACCTTTCCTCAATAAGTTTAGAATGATCACTTTAAATGGCCAATCAACGTGACATGTCCGTACAAAATTGTCCGTAACTTTTGATTTAGAGTTCAAAATGACACAAGTCCAACGCCCACGTCAAACTAGCTCAAGTTTCTATATTATTGGAACATTTGAGTCTGAAAGAGCTACCACAAAGCCTACAAATAATCCAATATATCCTAAACTGCGTGATGCCATGTATTATGCTTCATTTATATGCGTTTACTTAAGGAGAACTATTTATCACTTTAACTGGGTGGCAAACTTGACATGTCCGCTCTAAATCGTCCAAACATTTGATTTAGAGTTCCGAAAGACACGAATCCAACGCCCAACTTAAGCTAGTTCAATATTTTATTCTGTAACAAAATTTAAGACCGAAGTAGCTATGACAAAGCCTCCAAGTAATCCAATCTATCTCAAACTGCGTGATGGCATGCATTATGTTTCATTTGTAAACCATTGCTCAATGAGCACCAATGATCAGCTTCGAATGATCATTTTCACTGGCTTATAAGCTTATCATGTCCGCACTAAATCGTCTTTAACATTTGATTTAGTGCTCAAAATGACATGAATCCAATGCCCACGTTAATCTTGCTCAATTTTCAATATTGTGACAATATTTGAGACTGAAAGAGCTACGAGAAAGCCTCCAAGTAATCCAATCTATCTCAAATTGTGTGATGTCATGCATTATGCTTCATGTATATCTTTCTTTAATGGGAGGACCAATGATAAGTTTAGAATGATCATTTTAACTTGCTGATCAACTTGACATGTCCGCACTAAATCGTCCTTAACATTTGAATTAGAGTTCAGAATGAAACGAAACCAATGCCCAAGTTAAGCTAGCTCAATATTATATATTGTGACAAAATGTAAGACCGAAATAGCTATGACAAAGCCTCCAAGCAATCCAATCTATCCTAAACTGCTTGATGCCATGCAATATGCTTTATTTGTAAACCTTTACTCAATGAGCACCAATGATCATTTTATAATGATCAATTTAACTACTTGATAAACTTTACATGTTCACAAGAAATCGTCAGTAACTTTTGATTTATAGTTCAAAATGAAATGAATCCAACGCACACGCTAATCTAGCTCAATTTTCTATATTGTGACATAACTGAATTTTGAAATAGCTATGACAAAGGCTCCAAGTAATCCAATGTATCCCAAACTACGTGATATCTTGCATTATGCTTCATTTACTCAAGGAGCACCAATTATCGATTTAGAATGATCATCCGTAGCTTTGATTTAGAGTTTAGAATGACACGAATCCAAATCCCACGTTAAACTAGCTCAATTTTGTATATTGTGACAACATTTGAGACTGAAAGAACTACCATTAAAGCTTCAAGTAATCCAATATATCCTAAACTGCGTGATGTAATTCACTAGGATTCATTTATTAGCATTTACTCAAGGAGCACTAATGTTGAGTTTAGAATGATCACTTTAATTAACTGACTAGTCAACTTGACATGTATCGTCTGTAACTTTTGATTTATAGTTCAGAGTGACACGAATCCAACATCCACGTTAATCTAGCTCAATATTCTATATTGTGACAAAGTTTAAGACCAAAATAGCAACGAAAAAGCCGATAAACTTGACATGTCTACACTAAATCGTCCTTAACATTTGATTTAGAGGTGAAAATAACATGAATCCAACGCCCACATTAATCTATCTCAATTTTGAATATTGTGACAACATTTGAAACTTCAAGAGCTACGACAAAGCCTCCAAATAATCCAATGTATCCTAAACTGCGTGATGCCATGCATTATGCTTAATTTATAAGCATTTACTCAAGGAGCCCTAATGATGAGTTTTGATAGATGAGTTTAGAATGATCACTTTAACTGGCCAGTCAACTTGACATGTCCACACTAAATCGTCCATAACTTTTGATTTATAGTTCAGAATGATACGAATCCAATGCTCATGTTAAGCTAGCTATATATTTTATATTTTGACAAAATATAAGACCAAAATAGCTACGACAGAGACTCCAAGTAATCCAATATATTCCAAACTGTGTTATGCCATGCGTTATGCTTCATTTGTAAACCTGTTGTCAATGAGCACCAATGATCAGTTTAGAATGATCAGTTTGGAATGATCAGTTTGGAATGATCAATTTAACTAGCCGATAAACATGACTTGTTGCATTTAATCGTCCGTAACGTTTTAATTACAGTTCAGAATGACATTAATCAAACGCCCACGTTAATCTAGCTCAATTTTCTACATTGTGACAAAATTTAAGACTGCAATAGCTACTAGAAAGCCTCGAAATAATCCAATGAATCCCTGAACTGCGGGATGCCATGCGTTACGCTTCATTTATAAGCCTTTACTCAAGGAGCACCAATGATCAATTTAGAATAATAAATTTAACTAGTTTTTAAACATGACATGTCTAGACTAAATCGTTTGTAACTTTTGAGTTGAAGTTCAGAATGACATGAATCCAACACACACGTTAAGCTAGCTAAACTTTTTATATTGTGACAGAATTTAAGACCAAAACAGCTACATTAAAGCCATCAATTAATCCTATCAATCCTAAACTGTGTGATGCCATGCATTATGCTTCATATATAACCCTTTACTCAAGGAGATCTAATGATCAGTTTAGGATGATCAGTTTAGAATGATCAGTTTAGAATGATCAGTTTAGAATGATCACTTTATTTGGCCGATAAACTTGACATGTCTGCACTAAATTATCCGTAACTTTTGATTTAGAGTTCATAATGACACGAGTCTAATGCACTAAATTATCGGCTTTGTCGTAGCTATTTGGGTCTTAAACTTTTGATTTAGAGGTGAAGATGACATGAATCAAACGCCAACATTAATCTAGCTCAATTTTGAATATTGTGACAACATTTGAGACATAAAGAGCTAGGACAATGCCTCCAAGTAATCAAATATATCCCAAACAGCGGGATGCCATGCATTATGCTTCAATTGTAAACCTTTGCTCAATTAGCATCAATGATCAGTTTAGAATTATCAATTTAACTAGCTGATAAACTTGACAACTACGCTGGAAATCGTCCATACCTTTATATTTAGACTTCAGAATGATACAAATCCAACTCCCACATTAAGCTAGCCCAATATTATATATTGAGACAAAATTTAATTCGAATTAGCTACGACAAAGCTTCCAAATAATCCAATGTATCCTAGACTCCATGATGCCATGCATTATGCTTCATTTGTAAACCTTTGCTCAATGACTTTAGAATGATCCCTTTAGAATGATCACTTTAAATGGCCGATCAACTTGTCATGTACGCACGGAATCGTCCGTAACATTTGAGTCTGAAAGAGCTATCCAAGTAATCCAATCTATCACAAACTGCGTGATGGCATGCATTATGTTTCATTTGTAAACCATTGCTCAATAAGCACCAATGATGAGCTTAGAATGATCATTTTCACTGGCTTATCAACTTGGCATGTCCACACTAAATTGTATTTAACATTTGATTTAGCGCTCGAAATAACATGAATCCAATGCCCACTTTAATCTTGCTGAATTTTCAATATCGTGACAATACTTGAGACTGAAAGAGCTACGAGAAAGCTTCCAAGTAATTCAATCTATCTCAAATTGTGTGATGTCATGCATTATGCTTCATATATAAGCTTTACTTAACAGGAGGATCAATGATCAGTTTAGAATGATCATTTTAACTTACCGATCAACTTGACATGTCCACACTAAATCATCCGTAACTTTTGATTTAGAGTTGAGAATGACACGAATCCAATGCCCAAGTTAAGCTAGCTCAATATTATATATTGTGACGAAATTTAAGACCAAAATGGCTATGACAAAGCCTCCAAGTTATCCAATCTATCCTAAACTGCTTGATGCCATGAAATATGCTTCATTTGTAAACCTTTACTCAATGAGCACCAATGATCAGTTTAGAATGATCAATTTAACTAGCTGATAAACTTGACATGTTCACAAGAAATCGTCAGTACCTTTTGATTTATAGTTCAAAATGAAATGAATCCAACACCCATGATAAGCTAGCTCAATTTTCTATATTGTGACATAACTGAATTCCGAAATAGCTACGACAAAGGCTCCAAGTAGTCCAAGGTATCTCAAACTGCGTGATATCTTGCATTATGCTTCATTTACTCAAGGAGCACCAATTATCAATTTAGAATGATCATTTTAACTGGCTGATGAACTTGACATGTACGCACTAAATCGTCCGTAGTTTTTGATTTAGAGTTTAGAATGACACGAATCCAAAGCCCAAGTTAAACTAGCTCAATTTTGTATATTATGACAACATTTGAGACTGAAAGAGCTACCATTAAACCTTCAAATAATCCAATATATCCTAAACTCTGTGATGCAATGCACTAGGCTTCATTTATTAGCATCTACTCAACAAGCACTAATGAGTTGTTTAGAATGATCACTTTGACTTGCTAGTAAACTTGACATGTATCGTCTGTAACTTTTGATTTATAGTTCAGAATGACACGAATCCAACACCCACGTTAATCTAGCTCAATATTCTATATTGTGACAAAGTTTAAGACCAAAAGAGCTACGACAAGCCGATAAAATTGACATGTCTGCACTAAATCATCCTTAACATTTGATTTAGAGGTGAAAATGACATGAATCCAACGCTCACATTAATCTAGCTCAATTTTTAATATTATGATAACATTTGAAACTTCAAGAGCTACGACAAAGCGTGCAAGTAATCCAATGTATCCTAAACTGCGTGATGCCATGCATTATGCTTAATTTATAAGCATTTACTCAAGGAGCACTAATGAAGAGTTTCGATAGATCAGTTTAGAATGATCACTTTAACTGGCCAGTCAATTTGACATGTCCGCACTAAATCGTCCATAACTTTTGATTTATAGTTCAGAATGATACGAATCTAACGCTCCCGTTAAGCAAGCTATATATTTTATATTTTGAAAAAATTTAAGACCAAAATAGCTACGACAAAGACTCCAAGTAATCCAATTTATCCCGAACTACGTTATGCCATGTGTTATGCTTCATTTGTAATCCTGTGCTCAGTGAGCACCAATGATCAGTTTAGAGTGGTCAGTTTGGAATGATCAATTTAACTAGCCGATAAACTTGACATGTCCGCACTAAATTATCCGTAACTTTTGATTTAGATTTCATAATGACACGAATCCAATGTCCACGTTAAACTAGCTCAATTTTTTATCTTGTGACAACATTTGAGACTGAAAGAGCAACCAGAAATCTCTCAAGTAATCTAATCTAACCTAAACTGCATGATGCCATGCATTATGCTTCTTTTATAACATTTTACTCAAGGTGAAGTAATGAAGAGTCTAGACTGACCACTTTAGACTGATCATTTTACCTGGCCGATCAATTTGAGATGTCCCCAATAAATTATCTGTAACATTTGATTTAGAGCCCAAAATGACACGAATCCAAAGCCCACGTTAAACTAGCTTAATTTTGAATATTGTGACAACATTTGAGACTGAAAGAGCTACCATGAAACCTTCAAGTAATCCAAACTATCATAAACTGCGTGATGCAATGCAATAGGCTTCATTTATTAGCATTTACTCAAGAAGCACTAATGATGAGTTTAGAATGATCACTTTAATTGGCTAGTCAACTTGACATGTATCGTCTGTAACTTTTGATTTATAGTTCAGAATTACACGAATCCAACACCCACGTTAAGCTAGCTCAATATTCTGTGTTGTGACAAAGTTTAAGACCCAAATAGCTACGACAAAGCCGATAATTTTGACATGTCCACACTAAATTGTCTTTAACATTTGATTTAGAGGTGAAGATGACATGAATCAAACGCCCATATTAATCTAGCTCAATTTTGAATATTATGACAACATTTGAGACATAAAGAGCTACGACAAAGCGTCATTGTAATCCAATGTATCCCAAACAGCGTGATGCCATGCATTATGCTTCATTTGTAAACTTTTGCTAAGTTAGCACCAATGCTCAGTTTAGAATGATCAATTTAACTAGCTGATAAACTTGACAAGTACGTTGGAAATCGTCCATACCTTTATATTTAGAGTTCAGAATGATACAATCAACCACCCACTTAAAGCTAGCCCAATATTATATATTGAGAAAAAATTTAAGTCGAATTAGCTACGACAAAGCTTCCAAATAATCCAATGTATCCCAGACTCCATGATGCCATGCATTATGCTTCATTTGTAAACCTTTGCTCAGTGAGTTTAGAATGATCCCTTTAGAATGATCAGTTTAATTGGCCGATAACCTTAATATGTCCGCACAAAATCGTACATAACTTTTGAGTCTGAAAGAGCTATCCAAGTAATCCAATCTATCTCAAACTGCGTGATGGCATGCATTATGTTTCATTTGTAAACGATTGCTCAATGAGCACCAATGATGAGTTTCGAATGATCATTTTCATTGGCTTATCAACTTGACATGTCCGCACTAAATTTTATTTAACATTTGATTTAGCGCTCGAAATGACATGAATCCAATGCCCAAGTTAATCTTCTTCAATTTTCAATATCGTGACAATATTTGAGATAGAACGAGCTACGAGAAAGCCTCGTAGTAATCCAATCTATCTCAAATTGTGTGATGTCATGCATTATGCTTCACATATAAGCTTTACTGAATGGGAGGACCAATGGTAAGTTTAGAATGATCATTTTAACTTGCCGATAACCTTGATATTTCTGCACTAAATCGTCTGTAACATTTGATTTAGAGTTCAGAATTACACAAATCCAATGCCCAAGTTAAGCTAGCTCAATATTATATATTGTGACAAAATTTAAGACCGAAATAGCTATGACAAAGCCTCCAAGTATTCCAATCTATCCTCAACTGCTTGATGCCATGCAATATGCTTCATTTGTAAACCTTTACTCAATGAGCACCAATGATCAGTTTAGAATGATCAATTTAACTAGCTGATAAACTTGACATGTTCACAAGAAATCGTGAGTAACTTTTCATTTATAGTTCAAAATGAAATGAATCCAACGCCCATGCTAAGATATCTCAATTTTCTATATTGTGACTTAACTGAATTCCGAAATAGCTACGACAAATGCTCCAAGTAATCCAAGGTATCTCAAACTGCGTGATATCTTGCATTATGCTTCATTTACAAAAGGAGCACCAATTATCGATTTAGAATGATCATTTTAACTGGCTGACTAAGTTGACATGTACGCACTAAATCGTACATAGTTTTTGATTTAGAGTTTAGAATGACACGATCGAGATTGAAAGAGCTACCATGAAACCTGCGTGATGTAATCCAATATATCCTAAACTGCGTGATGCAATGCACTAGGCTTCATTTATTAGCATTTACTCAACAAGCACTAATGAGGAGCTTAGAATGATCACTTTAACTGGCTAGTCAACTTGACATGTATCGTTTGTAACTTTTAATTAATAGTTCAGAATGACACGAATCCAACACCCACGTTAATGTAGCTCAATATTCTATACTGTGACAAAGTTTAAGCCCAAAATAGCTATGAAAAAGCCGATAAACTTGACATGTCCGCACTAAATTTTCCTTAACATTTGATATAGAGGTGAAAATGACATGAATCCAACGCCCACATTAATCTAGCTCAATTTTGAATACTGTGACAACATTTGAAATTCAAGAGCTACGACAAAGCCTCCAAGTAATCCAATGTATCCCAAACAGCGGGATGCCATTCATTATGCTTCATTTGTAAACCTTTGCTCAACAAGCACCAATAATCAGTTTAAAATGATCAATTTAACTAGCTGATAAACTTGACAAGTACGCCGGAAATCGTCCATACCATTATATTTAGAGTTTAGAATGACACAAATCCAACACCCACGTTAAACTAGCTCAATTTATATATTGAGACAACATTTAAGCCGAATTAGCTATGATAAAGCTTCCAAATAATCCAATGTATCCCAAACTGGGTTATGCCATGCTTTATGCTTCATTTGTAAACTTTGCTCAATGAGCACCAATGATCAGTTTAAAGTGATCAATTTAACTACCCGATAAACTTGACATGTTCGTATTAAATCATCCGTAAATTTTAATTTAGAGTTCAGAATAACATAATCCAACGCCCACGTTAAGCTAGATCAATATTATACATTGCGATAAAAATTTAAGATCGAGTCAGCTACGAAAAGTCCTCCAAGTAATCCAATCTATCCAAACGGCATGATGCCATGCATTCTGCTTCATTTGTAAACCTTTGCTATGAGCACCAATTATCAGTTTAGAATGATTATTTTAGCTAGCAAATCAACTTGACATGTCCGCACTAAATCGTCTTTAAATTTCATTTAGAGCTCAAAATGACATGAATCTGATGCCCAAATTATTCTAGCTCAATTTTAAATATTGTGACAACATTTGAGACTGAAAGAGCTCCCAAAAAGCCTCCAAGTAATCAAATGTATCCCAAACTGCGTGATGCCATGCATTTTGCTTCATTTATAAGCCTTTACTCAAGGAGCACCAATGATCAGTTTAGAATGATCGTTTTAACTGGCCAATCAACTTGACATATCCGCACTAAATCGTCTTTAACATTTGATTTAGAGCTCAAAATGATATGAATCCAACACGCACATTAATCTAGCTCAATTTTGAATATTGTGACAATATTTGAGACTGAAAGAGCTACGACAAATCCTCATAGTAATCCAATGTATCCCAAATTGTGTGATGCTATGCATTATGCTTTATTTATAATCCTTTACTCAATTAGCACCAATGATAAGTATAGAATGATAATTTTAACTAGCTGATAAACTTGACATGTCCACACTAAACCTTCAATTAATCCAACCAATCCCAAACTTCTTGATGCCTTGCATTATGCTTCATTTGTTTGTTTGCTCAATGAGCACCAATGATCTGTTTAGAATGATCAATTTAATTAGCCGATAAACTTGACATGTCCGCACTAAATCATCCGTAACTTTTTCTTTGGAGTTCAGAATGACATGAATGCGGCGCCCAATTTAAGCTAGCTCAATTTTCTATATAGTGACAGTAATTTAAGACACAAATAGCTACTATAAAGCCTCCAAGTAATCCAGTGTATCCCAAACTGTATGCTGCCATGTATTATGCTTCATTTATAAGCCTTTACTCAAGGAGCACCAACGATTAGTTAAGAATGATCATTTTAACTGGACGATCAACTTGACTACGCACTAAATCATATGTAACTTTTGATTTAGAGTTCAAAACAACATGAATCCTACGACAATGTTAAGCTAGCTAAATATTCTATATTGTGACAAAATTTAAGAACGAAATAGCTACAACAAAGCTTCCACGTAAACCAATATATCCCCGACTGCGTGATGCCATGCATTATGCTTCATTTGTAAACCTTTGCTCAATGAGAACCAATGATAAGTTTAGAATGATCAATTTAACTAGCCGATAAACTTGACATGTCCGCGCTAAATCGTCTTTAACATTGGATTTATAGCACAAAATGACATAACTCCATCGGCCATATTAATCTAGCTCAATTTTCAATATTGTGATGACATTTGAGACTGAAAGAGCTACGACAAAGCCTCCAAGTAATCCAATGTATCCCAAACTGCGTGATGCCATGCACGTATCTTCATTTATAAGCCTTTAATCAAGGAGCACCAATGATCAGTTTAGAATGATCATTTTAAATGGCCGATCAACTTGACATGTCTCCATTAAATAGTCCAATACTTTTGATTTACAGTTCAGAATGACATGAATCTAACGCCCACGTTAAGCTAGCTCATTATTCTATATTGTGACAAAATTTAAGACCAAAATAGCTACGAAAAAGCTTCCAGTAATCCCATCTATTCCCAACTGCGTGATGTCATGCATTATGCTTCATTTGTAAACCTTTGCTTAATGAGAACAATTGATCAGTTTAGAATGATCGATTTAACTAGCCCATATACTTTACATGTCCGCACTAAATCGTTTGTATTTTTTTTATTTACAGTTCAGAATGACACGAAACCAACGCCCACGTTAAGGTAGCTTAGTGTTTTATATTGTTATAAAATTTAAGACCGAAATAGCTATGAAAAAACCTTCAATTAATCCAACCTATCCCAAACTTCTTGATGCCTTGCATTATGCTTCATTTGTTTGTTTGCTCAATGAGCACCAATGATCTGTTTAGAATGATCAATTTAATTAGCCGATAAACTTGACATGTCCGCACTAAATCATCCGTAACTTTTTCTTTGGAGTTCAGAATGACATGAATGGAACGCCCAATTTAAGCTAGCTCATTTTTCTATATGGTGACAATAATTTAAGACAGAAATAGCTACGATAAAGCCTCCAACTAATCCAGTGTATCCCAAACTGTATGCTGCCATGTATTATGCTTCATTTATAAGCCTTTACTAAAGGAGCACGAACGATCAGTTAAGAATGATCATTTTAACTGGACGATCAACTTGACACCGCACTAAATCGTATGTAACTTTTGATTTAGAGTTCAAAACAACATGAATCCAACTGCAATGTTAAGCTAGCTAAATATTCTATATTGTGACAAAATTTAAGAACGAAATAGCTACAACAAAGCTTCCACGTAAACCAATACATCCCTAACAGCGTGATACCATGCATTATGCTTCATTCGTAAACCTTTGCTCAATGAGAACCAATGGTAAGTTTAGAATGATCAATTTAACTAGCCGATAAACTTGACATGTCCGCACTAAATCGTCTTTAACATTTTCGACATTGTGACAAAGCCTCCAAGTAATCCAATGTATCCCAAACTGCGTGATGCCATGCATTTATCTTCATTTATAAGCCTTTAATCAAGGAGGACCAATGATCAGTTTAGAATGATAATTTTAACAGGCCGATCAACTTGACATGTTCCTATTAAATAGTCCAGTACTTTTGATTTACAGTTCAGAATGACATGAATCTAATGCCCATGTTAAGCTAGCTCAATATTCTATATAGTGATAAAATTTAAGACCAAAATAGCTATGACAAAGCATCCAAGTAATCCAATCTATGCCCAATTGCGTGATGCCATGCATTATGCTTCATTTATAAACCTTTGCTCAATGAGCACCAATGATAAGTCTAGAATGACCAATTTTACTAGCCGATAAACTTTACATGTTCAAACTAAATCGTCAGTAACTTTTGATTTGGAGTTTAGAATGACACAAATCCAACACCATGTTAAGCTAGCTAAGTTTTATATATTGTAATAAAATTTAAGACAGAAATACCTATGACAAACCCTCTAATTAATCCAATCTATCCTAAACTGCATGATGCCATGCAATATGCTTCATTTGTAAACCTTTGCCTAATGAGCACCAATGATCAGTTTAGAATGATTATTTTAACTAGCCGATAAATTTGACATGTCCGCACTAAATTGTCCGTAACTTTTGATTTACACTTCCAAATGACATGAATCCAACACCCATGTTAAGCTAGCTTAATTTTATATATTGTGACAAAATTAAAGACCAAAATAGCTACGATCAACCGTCCAAGTAATCCAATGTATCCCAAGTGATGTCATGCATTATGCTTTATTTGTAAACATTTTCTCAATGAGCACCAATGATCAGTTTAGAATGATTAATTTACCTAGCTGATAAACTTGACATGTCTGAACTAAATCATCCGTAACTTTTGACTTAGAGTTTAGAATGACACAATTCCAATGCCCGTGTTAAGAGAGCTCAGTTTGCTATATTGTGATAAAATTAAAAACCAAAAGCTATGAAAAAACCTCCAATTAATCCAATCTAACCCAAACTGCATGCTACCATGTATTATGCTTCATTTATAAGACTTTACTCAAGGAGCCCCAATTATCAGTTTAGAATACTCATTTTAACTGACTGATCAACTTGACATCTATGCATTAAATCATCTGTTACTTTTGAGTTAGAGTCAGAATGACATGAATCCAATGCCCACGTTAAGCTAGAGTTTCTAAGTTGTGATAAAAATTAACATTGAAATAGCTAAGACAAAGCCTCCAAGTAATCAAATCTATCCCAAACAGCATGATACCATGTATTATGCTTCATTTGTAAATCTTTTCTCAGTTAGCACCAATGATCAGTTTAGAATGATCATTTTAATTAGGTGATCAACTTGACATGTCCGCACTAAATCGTCTTTAACATTTGATTTAGAGCTCAAAATAACATGAATTCATCGGCCACATTAATGTAGCTCAATTTTCAATATTGTGACAACATTTGAGAATGAAAGAGCTCAACAAAGCCTCCAAGTAATCCATTGTATCCCAAACTACGTGATGCCATGCATTATTCTTCATTTATAAGCCTTTACTCAAGGAGCCCCGATTTTTTGTTTAGAATGATCATTTTAACTGACTGATCAACTTGACATATATGCACTAAATCCTCTATAACTATTGATTTAGAGTCATAATGACACGAATCCAACGACCACGTTAAGCTAGCTCAATTTTCTATACTGTGATAAAATTTAACACTTAAATAGCTCCGACAAAGCCTCTAAGTAATCCAATCTATCCCACACTTCGTTATGCCATGAAGTATGCTTTATTTGTAAACCTTTGCTCAATGAGCACCAATGATCAGTTTAGAATGTTCAATTTAGCCAGTTGATAAAATTGACATGTCTGTGCTAAATCATCCGTAACTTTTGATTTAGAGTTCAGAATCACAAGGGTCCAATGCCCACGTTAAAAGTATCTCGATTTTCTATATTGTGACAAAATTTAAGAACAAAATAGCCGAGACAAGTGTAACAACCCTGACCCCTATATGGGATACTGTTTAACACCCCCGATCCTCAATAAGAGTCATTGGGGGGGAGGGTGAATCATGGTCGGATTGGGATGGAACATAGGCATGGCGAAGAATATTGGCCAAAGATGACCTATAACCGCCCATAGTAGCTCAAGTCAGCTACACTTTGGGCGGGGTAAGTGGCCTGGAAGCGCAACCGAGCTGGGCGAGTTGGCCAACAGCTGGATGAGTTGGCCAGTTGCTTAACTTAGTAGGGTGAACCGAATTAGCTAGAACTCGAGCTGGGAAACTGAGGTAGTGGGCATGTGGAAAACACATGTCCAATGGGTGAAAAGGAATGTCTCTTGGCAAAGAGAGATGCCGATTCACCAAGAGATGTGACCCAGTCTCCAATCCAAATGGATGGTGGAGATTGAACGAGAAAAGGTGCGAAAAATGGTTGTGTCCGATGGAATGTGACTCTTGACTCCTATATATAGGAAGGAATTTCGTCGTCTAAGGCGACACGGATAAGACACAGCGATACACACAGATATGCACACACACACATAGCGACACACACACTTACGCACATGGGGGGAATGTCCTATGTATCGGCTAGCCAGGGGAAACGGGTGACTCCCTTCCACGACTAGATAGTCGACTAGGTATGCCCTGTGGCCGGACCGAGTATATCAATCTGAGTGATTGGCTATCCGGGGGATTGGATGATCCTTTCCACGGCCAGATGGTCCGCCGGATGTGTCGTATGGCCGGACTAAGTGTGTCATTGGCCATACTTGGGGCAACCCTTACAGCTGGATGCCGGGTATCTCCTTTGGCCGGATCGGGTGTGTCCTCTGACTAGATAGGGTGTGCCGTCTGGCTAGATTGGGTGTGTCCTTTGGCCAGATCGGGTGTGTCCGTTGGTCAGATCCAGTGTGTCCATTTGCCAGACCGAGTGTGTGCTTTGGCCGGATCAGGTGTGTCCTTGGCCAAGGTTAGAGCGACCTAAAGACATCCAATGTAGATTTAGTCTGAGAAGGATGAATCAGGAATGGGGGAAAGTGTAACACCCGCATTCGGGTAGGAAGGCTGGGACGTAAGGATTGGGGGAATCCGGGTGTGTTTGGTCGAGCTAGGTTAGCCATAGCCACCGAATTCGGTAAATCGCGGGCAAGTCAGAGTTCTCGGAGCCTGGTCGAGACTCAGGATGACTGGTTTATAGGAGCTTATTCAGTATTCGGACAGGATGTCCGAGTATTTCAGAACTTGGTCGGAATTCGGACAAGTGGTCCGAGAATTTTGGGACTTGGTCGGAATTGGAACAGATGGTCCGAGTTATTCGGGACCTGGTTGGAGTTTGGACAGTGTTGGTCCGAGTTATTCGGGACATGGTCGGATTCGGCCAGGTTTGCTGAGAAGCTCGGGACCTGGTCGGATTCGGACAGCATTGGTCGGGAGCCAATGACTTGATCGAGAGGGCCAGTGCGCGGGGACGGTTATCGGATGGATACGCGGGAACGGTTATCCAGTCCGAGCGCTTGGGCGAGGGGCAGGAATGGTTACTCGCCCAAGGCATGGGAACGGTTACCTGGACTGAACGCTTGGTCGAGACGCGGGAACGGTTACTCGCCCAGATGCATGGGAACGGTTACCCGATCCGAGCGTTGGTCGAGACGCGGGAACGGTTACTGGCCCATATGCGAGGGAACAGCTACCCGGTCCAAGTAATTGGTCGACACGGGAATGGTAACTTGGGCAGTTATGCGAGAGTTCTATAAATAGAACCCGCACCCTCCCATTTGTTCCTTTCGCGCGAGAGAACTCAGAAATAGAGTGAATTTGGTGAGAAAAATCCCAAGTGGGAGGGAAGTGCCGAGCCGTGGTCGAGTCTGTACGAGCCATGATCGAGTTTGTACGAGCCGTGGTCGAGTCTGTACGAGCAGTGGTCGAGTTTTGTCGAACTGTTCATTGGATTTCCAAGAAATCTAAGGTGAGTGCGTGACTGTGGCCTAAGTTAGGGTTGTTCTTTGCTAGGATTGATAGTCTGTTGTCTGGTTGATCATGTGATTGTCATGATCGTTCTGTTGCCTGGTTGATCATGTGATTGACATGATCGTTCTGCTGCTGTCCGTGTGTTCGACTTACCCGACTCGACAGTCTATAGATCGGGCAAGGCGCTTGGGGCTATGTTGCTCGCCAAGGCTTGCCGATTGCGAGAGGACTGGTCGATAGGCGTGGGTGTACTGCACGTGATGGTTATGTGGTATGAAAGTACTTGTGTGATGAGTACTTAGACTGAGATCCGATGTGCGGATCGATTCCTGATTTCTGGAATGGTGAGACGGGATGACCGCTCTCACTTAGCAATTTTGTTGCTTATGCCTCCATTTTTGGTTGCAGGTTCTGAGACTAACCATGGTGTTGGTCGAGATGTGTGATCTGGCCGCGGGACAAGGCAAGGAGGAAAGGATGGTAGGGTTGGGTAGATCGAAATAGTAAAATTGTAATAGCTTATTGGCAAACTCTCAATTGTACTAAATTCGATTTATGAAATGAAGTTTTTGTTTAACTCAACCCTTGCTCATGTTAGAATGATCTAACCAAACCTCAAACGCGAAAAATTCTAAGTAAATTTGTAGGGTCTAACCCGGGTAAGTATGAAGATCCGGGTTAGGGCTCTACAGAAAGCCCGGTCGCTTTGTATGCTCGGTCTATGGGGATGGTTGGTTGAATGACTAAGTACCAAAGCGATCGGTTCAACCTAAGCAGCCCTTGGGTGGAGTCCATTGATGGTGCACATTCATGACACGGATGAACTAAGGTGCGTAATGAGCTTCTTCTAACATTGTTAGATAGATGGAATCTAGACTCCTAAGTCTATTGCTGCGTAAAAGGGAATGACTTGAACCTAGAAGGGTTGGAATAATGAAAATGGTTCCGCTACATATCGATAATGTCTATTACATTCAATCTTAGAAACAGCTAGGTAAAGTCATAGATTCTAAGGTTAAAACCTCAAATGGTAATAAGAGGAATGTGAGGTTCAATTCTCATAGCTCGGCTAGAAGGAGGGTTGAGCCGGAATGCCTTTACCCCAGCCTAAGGATGGTCAGGTAGGGTGTTCAAAACTCGAATTGCTTGGGAATCCAAAAGGGAACAACCTTTACGGACTGGAAGTCTGGGAAGGGGTGTTTCACAAAGCCTCCAAGTAATCCAATGTATCCCAAACTGTGTGATGCCATGCATATTTCTTCATTTATAAGTTTTTACTCCAGGAGCACCAATGATCATTTTAGAATGATCATTTTAACCCGCTGATCAACTTGACATGTGCCCACTAAATCGTCCGTAGCTTTTGATTAAGAGTCAGAATGCAACAAATCCAATGCCCACGTTAAGCTAGCTAATTTTTTATATTGTGATAAAATTTAACACCAAAATAGCTACGACAAAGCCTCTAAGTAATCCAATCTATCCCAAATTGCGTGATGCCATGCATTATACATTATTTGTAAACCATTGCTACATTAGCACCAATGATCAGTTAAGAATGATCCATTTAACTAGCCGATAATCTTGACTTGTCCACACTAAATTGTTTGTAACTTGTGATTTATAGTTTAGAATGACATGAATCTAACGCCCACATTAAGCTAGCTCAATTTTCTATATTGTGATAAAATTTAAGCCTGAAAGAGCTACGACGAAACCTCCATTTAATCCAATCTATCACAAACTGTGTGATGCAATGCATTGTGCTTCATTTGTAAACCTTTGCTCAATGAGCACCAATGATCAATTTAGAATGATAGATTTAACTAGGTGATAAACATGACAGGTACGCACTAAATCGTCCGTAACTTTTGATTTAGAGTTCAGAATGACATGAATCAAATGCCCACATTTAAGTGGCTCAAGTTTCTATAGTATGACATCATTTGAGACTGAAAGAGCTATTACAAAGCGTTAAAGTAATCCAATCTATCCTAATCTATGTGATGCCATGCATTATGCTTCATTTATAAGCCTTTACTCACGGAGCACTAGTGATCAGTTTAGAATGATCATTTTAACTGGCCGATAACCTTGACATGAACGTACTAAATCGTCCGTAATTTTTGATTTAGAGTTCAGAATGACACAAATCCAACACCCACGTTAAGCTAGTTCAATATTATATATTTTGACGAAATTTAAGACCTACATAGCTATGTTAAATCCTCCAAGTAATCCAATCTATGTCAAACTGCGTGATGCCATGCTTTGTGATTCATTTGTAAACCTTTGCTAAATGAACACCAATGGTTAGTTTAGAATGATCAATTTGGAATGATCAATTTATAATTTTTGATATACACATCAGAATGACATGAATCCAACGCCCACGATAAGCTACCTCAATTATCTATATTGTGACAAAATTTAAGAGAGAAATAGCTATGAAAAAGCTTCAAATTAATCCAATATATCCCATACTGCGTGATTCCATGCATTATGATTCTTTTATAAGCCTTTACTCAAGGAGCACCAATGACCAGTTTAGAATTATCATTTTAACTGGCCGATCAACTTGAGACACACTAAATCGTCAATATTTTTTTATTTAGAGTTTGGAATGACACGAATGCAACGCCCACGATAAACTAGCTCCATTTTATGTATTGTAATAACAGTTCAGACTGAATGAGCTACCACAAAGCCTTCAACTAATCCAATCTATCTTAAACTGTGTGATGCCATGTATTATGCTTCATTTATAAGCCTTTACTCAAGGAAAACAAATGATCAGTTTAGAATGATCACTTTAACTGGCCAATAAACTTGACATGTCCGCAATAAATCGTCCGTAACTTTTGATTTAGAGTTCAGAATGAAACGAATCCAATGCCCATGTAAAAGCAGCTCAATTTTCTATGTAGGGACGACATATGGGACTGAAAGAGCTTCCAAAAATCCTTCAAGTAATCCAATCTATCCTAAACTGCGTTATGTCATGCATTATGCTTCATTTATAATCCTTTACTGAAGGAGCACTTTAGAATGATCAGTTTAGAATGATCATTTTAACTGGCCGATCAAATTGACAGGTCTGCACTAAATCTTCCGTAACTTTTGATTTAGAGTTCAGAATGACACGAATTCAATGCCCACGTTAAAGTAACTCAATTTTCTATTATGTGACAACATTTCACACATAAAGAGCTACCACAAAGCCTTCAAGTCATCCAATCTATCCTAAACTGCGTGATGCCATGCATTTTCCTTCACTTATTAGCCTTTACTCAAGGAGCACTAATGATCAGCTTAGAATGATCAGTTTAGAATGATAATTTTAACTGGTCGATCAACTTAACATGTATGCACTAAATCATCTGTAACTTTTGATTTAGAGTTCAGAATGACACGAATCCATCGGCCACGTAAAGCTACCTCAATTTTCTATATTGTGATAAAATTTAAAACCGATATAGCTATGACAAAGCCTCCAAGTAATCAAATCTATCCCAATCTGAGTGATGCAATGCATTGTGCTTCATTTATAGGCCTTTATTTAAGGAGCACTAATGATAAGTTTAGAATGATCCCTTTAACTGGCTGATCAACTTGACATGTCCGCACTAGATTGTCATTAACTTTTGATTTAGAGTTCAGAATGACACGAATCCAATGCCCACATTCAAGTAGCTCAATTTTCTATATTGTGACAACATTTGAAACTTAAGGAGCTACTACAAAGCCTTAATGTAATCCAATCTATCTTAAACTGTGTGATGCCATGCATTATGCTTCATTTATAAGCCTTTACTCAAGGAGTACCAGTGATCAGTTTAGAATGATCAGTTTGGAATGATCACTTTAATTGGCCGATCAACTTGATATGTCCGTACTAAATCGACTGTATTTTTTATTTAGAGTTCAGAATGACACGAATCCAACGCCCATGTCAAGCTAGTTCAATATTCTATATTGTGAAAAAATTTCAGACCGACATAGCTACGTTAAATCTCCAAGTAAAGCAATATATCCCAAACTGCATCATGCCATGCATTATGCATCAATTGTAAACATTTGCTCAATGAGCACCAATGGTCTGTTTAGAATGATCAGTTTTGGATAATCAATTTGGAATGATCAATTTAAATAGCCAATAAACTTGACATGTCCGCACTAAATTGTCCGTTATTTTTTATTTACATTTTAGACTGACATGAATCCAATGCCCGCGATAAGCTACCTCAATTTTCTATATTGTGACAAATTTTAAGACCGAAATAGCTACGACAAAGCCTCCAAGTAATCCAATCTGTCCCAAACTGCGTGATGCCATGCATTATGCTTCATTTGTAAACCTTTGCTCAATGAGCACAAATTATCAGTTCAGAATGATGAATTTAACTAGCTGATAAACTTAATATGTCTGCACTAAATTGTCTTTAACTTTTGATTTAGAGTTCATAATGACACTAGGTAAAATTTCCATATTGTGACAAAATTCAAGACCGAAATAGCTTTGACAAGGCCTCCAAGTAATCCAATGCATCCCAAACTACGTGATGCAATGCAGTATGCTTCATTTGTCATGTGATCCTATTTAGGATCAAGTCATTGAATATCTCCAAGAGATTATGCAAGTGATAGTAAACCAAATGTGGATGCGGAAGTAATGAAGATGGTGAATCGGTGAGCTTGAAGATGTATGCTCTCGAGAACATTTGTGGAATGAGTTATACTTCTAAAGGATGGTGGAAGAGCCTTAGAATATCAGCTTGCTCTATGTGAATGATTAATACCAGACATGTTGGGCAAGAGGTTGAATGAAGTGAATTTTCCAAGGGATATGAACAGCCCTTAGACTTTCTGCTCTTGAGCGGAATGGGATGATGATCCAAATTCCTTAATCAAAGAGGTGATCAAACGAGATTAAGAAGAAGTTTTTTTATATTAAAATATTTGATGATTTGAAGAGGGGATACAAAAGAGTATTTATCGGATCCAAGGGGTGCATAGGAATAGACAAAGACTCCTAGGAAACCACAAGTCCGCAATAAATCGCCTTTCACTTTTAATTAGAGCTCAAAATGACACAAATCCAATTCCCACGTTAGGCTAGCTCAATTTTCTATATTGTGTCAACATTTGAGACTGAAAGAGCTACCACACAGCCTTCAAGTAATTCAATCTATCGAAAACTGCGTGATCCATGCATTATGCTTCATTTATAAGCCATTACTCAAGGAGCACTAATCATCAGTTTAGAATGAGCACTTTAACTGGCCAATCAACTTGACATCTCTGCAGTAAATCGCCCGTAACTTTTGATCTAGAGTTCAGAATAACACGAGTCCAACACCCACGCTAAGGGAGCTCAATATTCTATATTGTGACAAAATTTAGGACCGAAATAGCGACGAAAAAGCCTCCAAGTAATGCAATGTATCCAAAACTGCGTGATGCCATGCATTATGCTTCATTTATAAGCCTTTACTCAAGGAGAACCAATGCTCAGTTTAGAATTATCTTTATAGCTGGCAGATCAACTTGACATATCCGCACTAAATTGTCCATAACATTTGATTTAGAGTTCAGAATGACCTGAATCCAACGCCCACGTTAAGCTAGCTCAATTTACTGTATTGCGACAAAATATAAGAACGAAAAAGCTACGAAAAAGCCTCCATGTAATCCAATATATCCAAAACCAGTGTGATGCCATCCATTATGCTTCATTTATAAGTCTTTACTCAAGGAGGAGCAATGATCAGATTAAAATGACCATTTTAATTATCCGATCAACTTGACATTTCCGCACTAAATCGTCCGTAACTTTTGATTTAGAGTTCAAATTGACACAAATCCAACGCCCATGTTAAGGTAGCTCAATATTCTATATTGTGACAAATTTAAGACCAAAATAGTTACGACAAAGCCTCCAAGTGATCCAATCTATCCCAAACTACATGATGGCATGCATTATGCTTCATTTATAAGCTTTTACTCAAGGAGCACCAATGATCAATTTAGAATAATCATTTTAACCAGCTGAATAACTTGACATGTCCGCACTAAGTCGTGTTTAACTTTTGATTTAGAGCTCAAAATGACATGAATCCAACACTCACGTTAAGCAAGCTCAAATTTCCTTGTTGTGGCAACATTTGAGAGTGAAAGAGCTTCGACAAAGCCTCCAAGTAATCTAATGTCTCCCAAACCGCGTGATACCATGCATTATGCTTGATTTATACTCCTTTACGAAAGAGTACCAATGATCAGTTTAGAATGACCATTTTAACTGGCCAATCAACTTGACATGTCCACACTAAATCATCCGTAACTTTTGATTTAGAGTTCAGAATGACATGAATCCAACGCCCACATTAAGCTAGCTCAATTTTCTATATTGTGAAAATATTTAAGACCAAAATAGCTTCGACAAAGCCTCAAAATATTCCAATCAATCCCCAAATTCGTGATGCCATGCATTATGCTTCATTTATAAGCCTTTTCTCAAGGAGCACCAATGATCAATTTAAAATGATCATTTTAAGTAGGTTATCAACTTGACATGTGCGCACTAAATCGTCTTTAACTTTTTATTTAGAGGTCAAAATGACAGGAATCCAATGTCCACGTTAAGCAAGCTCAAATTTCCATAATGTGGCAAATTTCCAAGTAATATTTTATTTATAAGCCTTTACTCAAGATCAACAATGATCAATTTAGAATGAACATTTTAACTGGCAGATCAACTTGATATGTACGCACTAAATTGCCTGAATGACCCGAATCCAATGCCCTTGATAAGCTAGCTCAGTTTTCAATGACAAAATATAAGACCGAGATAGCTACGAAAAAACCTCAAAATAATACAATCTATCCCAAACCTGCGTGATGCCATCCATTATGCTTCATTTATGTCTTTACTCAATGAGCACCAATGATCATTTTAGAATGATCATTTTAACTGGCCGATCAACTTGACATGTCCGCACTAAATCGTCCATAATTTTTTTTTAGATTTTAGAGTGACGCGAATCCAACACCCACGTTAATCTAGCTCAATATTCTATATTGTGACAAAATTTAATACCAAAATAGCTACGACAAAGCCGTCAAGTAATCCAATCTATGCCAACTGCGCGATGTCATGCATTATGCTTCATTTATATACATTTACTCAACCAGCACCAATTTTAAAATGCGTGATGTCATGAATTATGCTTCATTTATAAGCCATTACTCAAGGAGGACCACTGATCAATTTAGAGTGATCATTTTAACTAGCTGATCAACTTGCCATGTTCGCACTAAATTGTCTTTAGCTTTTGATTAGAAGCTCAAAATGACATGAATCTAATGCCCACGTTAAGCTAGCTCAAATTTCCATGTTGGGGCAACATTTGAGAATGAAAGAGTTACAACAAACCCTCCAAGTAATCCAATGTATCCCAAACTGCGTGATGTCATGCATTATGCTTGATTTATAAGCCTTTACTCAAGAGCACCAATGATTAGTTTAGAATGATCATTTTAACTAGCGGATCAACTTGATATGTCCGCACAAAATCGTCAGAATGACATGATTCCAATGCCCACGTTAAGCTAGCTGAGTTTTCTACATTGTGACAAAATATAAGACTAAAATAGCTATGAAAAAGCCTCCAAGTAATCCAATCTATCCCAAACTGCGTGATGCCATGCATTATGGACCAATGATCAGTTTAGAATGATCATTTTAAGTGGCCGATCAATTAGAAATGTCCGCACTAAATCATCCGTAACTTTTGATTTAGAGTGCAAAGTGACATGAATCCAACACCCACGTTAAGCTAGCTCAATTTGCTATATCGTGTAAAAATTTAAGACTAAAATATACCGACAAAGCCTCAAGGTAATCCAATCTATCCCAAACTTTGTTATGCCAGCATTATGCTTCACTTATAAGCAAAGACTCAAGGAGCACCAATGATCAGTTTGGAATGATCATTTTAACTAGCTTATCAACTTGACATGTCCGCACTAAATCGTCTTTAACTTTTAATTTAGAGCTCGAAATGAAATGAATCCAATGCCCACGTTAACCAAGCTCAAATATCCATATCGTGGCAACATTTGAGGGTGAAAGTGCTACGACAGAGACTCCAAGTAATCATTTGCATCCCAAACTGCGTGATGCCATACATTATGCTGACTTATAAGCCTTTACTCAAGATAACCAATGACCAGTTTAGAATAATCATTTTAACTTGCAGATCAACTTGATATGTCCGCACTAAATTTTCTGAATGACCCGAATCCAACGCCCATGTTAAGCTAGCTCAATTTTCTATATTCTGACAAAATATAAGATCGAGATAGCTACCAAAAAGCCTCGAAGTAATCCAATCTATCCCGAACCTACGTGATGCCATCCATTATGCTTCATTTATTAGTCGTTACTCAATGAACACCAATGATCAGTTTAAAATGATCATTTTAACTGGCCGATCAACTTGAGATGTCCGCACTAAATCGTCTGTACCTTTAAATTAAGAGTTCCGAATAACACGAATCCAACGACCACGTTAAGCTAGCTCAATATTCTATATTGTGAGAAAATTTATGACTAAACTAGCTACGACAAAGCCTCCAAATAATCCAATCTATCCCACAATGCGTAATGCCATGTACTATGCTTCATTTATAAGCCTTTACTCAAGGAGCACCACTGATCAATTTAGAATGATCATTGTAACTAGCTGATCAACTTGACATGTTCGCACTAAATCGTCTTTAACTTTTGATTTAGAGCTCAAAATGATATGAATCCAACGCCCACGTTAAGCAAGCACAAATTTCCATGTTGTGTCAAAATTTGAAAGTGAAAGAGCTATGACAAAGCCTCCAAGTAATCCAATGTATCCAGAACTGCGTGATGCCATGCATTATGCTTGCTTTATAAGCCTTTACTCAAGAGCACCAATGACTAGTTTAGAATGATCATTTTAACTAGCAGATCAACATTATATGCCCGCACTAAATCATCAGAATCACACGAATTCAATGCGCACGTTAAGCTAGCTCAATTTTCTATATTGTGACCAAATATAACACTTAAATAGCTACGGAAAAGCCTCCAAGTAAACTAATCTATCTCAAACTGCCTGATGCCATGTATTATGCTTCATTTATAAGCCTTACTCAAGGAGCACCAATGATCAGTTTAGAATGATCATTTTAACTGGTGGATCAACTTGACATGTCCGCACTAAATCGTCCGTAAATTTTGATTTAGAGTTCAGAATGACATTAATCCAACGCTCACGTTAAGCTAGCTCAATTTTCTATATTGTGACAAAATTGAAGACCAAACTAGCTACGAAAAAGCCTCAAAGTAATCCAATCTATCCCAAACTGGGTGATGACATGCATTATGCTTCATTTATAAGTCTTTATTCAAGGAGCACCAATGATCAATTAAGAATTATCATTTTAATTACTTGGTAAACTCTACATGTCCGCATTAAGTCTCCTTTAACTTTTGATTTAGGCTCAAAATGACATAAATCCAACGCCTACGTTAATCAAGCTCAAATTTCCATATTGTGGCAACATTCGAGAGTGAAAGAGTACGACAAAGCCTCCAAGTAATCTAATGTATCCAAAATGATGAGGACATCAGATCATTTGTCCGGGCAGATAATGAAAATGCCAGACAAGATCGTGAAGAAGGCCTACCGAGACAGGCGGGCCATTAGGCGAGTCTGCCCGGCCCAGCGGTTCTGCCGTCCCGATGATCAGTATGGCGGGCCGACCAACTTGCGGCTATGGAAGAAGTTCTCCCTTTGAACTGTTTCGGAGGTGTCAACCTTTGTACTTAGGATACGCCGTGTCACCAATATCTCTCCCACATCAGTGTACTCTATGTGTCCATAATCTCCTTCTGGTTCCAGCTCTTGTTCAACTTTAGACTCGTACTCTCCAGCTTCCGTAATCAGCATGACCCGGTTGTTTGGGCATTCCCTTGAGATGTGGCTGCGACCCCTACACTTGAAACAAGTGCTGTCACGTGATCTCTGAGGATTGGAAGACTTACTTGGCTCTCTCTGCTAACGGGTTTGTTCGGGAGCCTTGCCCTTAAACCGTGACTCGATCTCAATGCTCTTGCCTTTGTCTACTGGCTTGATGCCGTTGCCTGGTGCCCAAGGTTTCTTAAGCCTGTTGCATGTGTTTTGGCTCTTGTGTTTGATGTGTTGTTCAGCCTGGACAGAAAGGTGGAATAGATCCTTGAATTGCCACTATAGATTTGCCTCTCTACTTTCCGGCTGATCCCCTCTTGCAAGCCATCAAAGAATTGAGCCATCAATGCTTTTTCATCATCATTGAGCTCCAGCCTATTCCTGAGTCGTTCGAACTCCTCAAAGTACTCCTCCACTCATCTTGTGCCCTGTTTAAGAGTAAGAAAACGGTGTTGCAAATCTCTATAGAAATAGAGAGGAACAAACCTTTGCCTCATGAGGTCCTTCATGCCTATCCATGAGTCTACGGGTTTCAACCTCGTATTCCTACGGTCAGAAAGCTCACGGTCCCACCAGATGAGAGCATTATCGGTGATTTGTGCTGCTGACATGGAGACTCTCCTAGGGCGTGGTTGGTTGTAGTGATCAAAGATGTGATCCATCCTTCTTTCCTAATCTAGATAGGCCACATGGTCTACTTTTCCTACAAAACATGGAGGGGTTAGTTTGACATCATGGTGATTTACCCGGATATAGGCATAGTCATCTCCATCTTCTTGATGTCTAGGGGGCGTTCGTGGTCTCTGGTGATGACCATATGGCTGGTAGCCATTGCCTTCTTCTTCTATTCCCGTGGGGGTCCTCTCGGCCTAGGGTGATAGCCGTGAGCACCAATGATAGAAATAGCTATGACAAAGCCTTCAAGCAATCCAATCTATCCCAAACTATGTGATGCTATGCATTATGCTTCATTCAAACGCCTTTACTCAATGAGCACCAATGATCAGTTTACAATGATCATTTTAACTAGATGATCATCTTGACATGTCGGCACTAAATCATCTTTAACTTTTGGTTAGAGCTCAAAATGATATGAACCCAACACCCACGTTAAGCTAGCTCAATTTTCCATATTCTGACACATTTTAGACTGAAAAAGTTACAAGAAAGCCTCCATATAATCCAATGTATCCAAATTACCTGATGCCATGCCCTATGCTTCATTTATAGGCGTTTAATCAAGGAGCACAATTGACCACTTTAAAATTATCATTTTAACTAGCTGATCAACTTGACATTTCTGCACTAAATCATCTTTAACTTTTGATCTAGAGCTCAAAATAACTGGTGTCCAACGCCCACGTTAAACTAACTCAAATTTCAATATTGTGACAAGATTTGAAGCTGAAAGAGCTACGAAAAACCTCCAAGTAATCCAATGTATCCCAAACTGCGTGATGCCATGCATTACGCTTCATTTATAAGCCTTTACTCAGGAGCACCAATGATCAATTTGGAATGATCATTTTAACAGGATGATAAACTTGGCATGTCCGCACTAAATCGACCATAATTTTTTGATTTAGAGTTCTTAATGACACGAATTCAACGCCCATGTTATGGTCACTCAATTTTCTATATTGAAAAAGGAGCTACCACAAATCCTCCAAGTAATCCAATTTATCCCAAAATGTGTGATGCCATGCATTATGCTTTATTTATAAGCCTTTACTCAAGGAGCACCAATGATCAGTTTAGAATGATAATTTTAACTCACCGATCAACTTGACATGTTCACATTAAATCGTTCATAACTTTTGATTTAGAGGTCATGATGAGACGAATACAACGCCCACGTTAAGCTAGCTCCATTTTCTATATTGTGACAACATCTACGACTGAAAGAGCTACAAAAAAGCCTCCAATTAATCCAATATATCCAAAACTATGTGATGCCATGCATTATACTTCATTTATAAGCCTTTACTCAAGTAGTACAAATGATCAGTTTAGAATGATCAGTTTAGAATGATCAATTTAACTTGCCGATCAACTTGACGTATCCACACTAAATCGTTTGTATTTTTCGATTTAGTGTTCAGAATGACATGAATTTGACGCCCACATTAAGCTAGCTCAATTTTTTATATTGTGATAAAATTTAAGACCAAAATAGCTATGACATAGCTTCCAAGTAATCCAATATATCATAAACTACGTGACACCATGCAGTATGCTTCATTTGTAAACCTTTGCTTAGTGAGCACCAATGATTAGTTAAGAATGATAAATTTAATTATCTGATAAACTTGGCATGTATGCACTCTTTTTTCTGCCACTTTTGATTTATTGTACAGAATGATATGAATCCAATGCCCAGGTTAAGCTAGCTCAATTTTCTATATTGCGACATAATGTAAGACAAAAATAGCTATAACAAAGCCTCCAAGTAACCGAATGTATCCCAAACTGCGTGATATCATGCATTATGCGTCATTTATAATCCTTTACTCAAGGAGCACCAATGATCAGTTAAGAATTATCAGTTTAACTGGTCGATCAACTTGACATCACCGCATTAAATCGTCTGTAACTTTTTATTTAGAGTTCAGAATTACACTAATCCATTGCCCACGTTAAGCAAGATCAATATTCTATATTGTGACAAAATTTAAGACCAAAATAGCTACAACAAAGCCTTCAAGTTATCCGATCTATCCCGAACTGCATGATGCCATGCATTATGCTTCATTTGTAAACCTTTGCTCCATGAGCACCATTGATATGTTAAAAATGATCATTTTAATTTGCCGATCAACTTGACATGTACGCAGTAACTCGTCCGTAACTTTTTTTGAGAGTTTTGAATGACACGAATCCAACGCCCACGTTAACTTATTTCAATTTTCTATATTGTGACAACATTTGAGACTGAAATAGCTACCACAAAGTCTTCAACTAATCCAATATATCCTAAACTGCGTTATGCAATGCATTATGATTTAGTTATAAGCCTTTACTCAAGGAGCACTAATGATCAGTTTATCATAATTAGTTTAGAATGATCAATTTAACTGGATCAACTTGACATGTGCACACTAAATGGTCCGTAACTTCTGATTTAGATCTCACAATGACAAGAATGCAACGTCCACGTTAAGCTTACTCAATTTTCAATATTGTTACAAAATTTGAGACTTAATAGCTACTAAAAAGCCTCCAAGTAATCCAGTCTATCACAAACTGTGTGATGTCATGCATTATGCTTCATTTTAACCTTTCCTCAATGACCACCAATGATAATTTTAGAATGATCAATTTAACTACCCGATAAACTTGACATGTCTACACTAAATCGTCCGTAACTTTTGATTTAGAATTTAGAATTACACAAATTCAATGCCCACATTAAGGTAGCTCAATATTCTGTATTGTGACAAAATTTAAGATAGAAATATCTAAGGCATAACCTCCAAGTAATAAAAATATATATCAAACTGTGCGATGGAATGCATCATGCTTCATTTGTAAACCTTTGCTCATTGAGCACCAGTGATCTGTTTATAATGATTATTTTAACTAGCTGTTGAAATTGACTTGTCCGCAATAAATCGTTTTTAACATTTTATTTAGAGCTCAAATGACATGAATCCAATGCCCACGTTAATCTAGCTCAATTTTCAATATTGTGACAATATTTGAGACTGAAAGCGCTATGACAATGCCTCCAACTAATCCAATGTATCCAAACTGCGCGATGCCATGCATTATGATTCATTTATAAGCCTTTACTCACGGAGCACCAATGATCAATTTAGAGTAATCATTGTAACTGGATGATCAACGTGACATGTCCGCGCTAAATCGTCCATAACTTTTGATTTAGAGTTCAGAATGTCACGAATCTAATTCCCACATTATGCTAGCTCAGGTTTCTATATTGTGAAAAAATTTTAAGACCGAAATAGCTACGAAAAACCTCCAATTAATTAATTCTATTCTAAATTGCATGATGCCATGCATTATGCTTTATTTGTAAACATTTTCTCAATGAGCACCAATGATCAGATTAGAACGATCGATTTAAATAGCCAATAAAATTGACATGTCCATACTAAATCGTCCATAACTTTTTATTTAGAGTTCAGAATGACATGAATCCAACACCCTTGTTAAGCTAGCTCAATTTTCTATATTGTAAAAAAATTTAAGATAGAAATAGGTACCACAAATCCTCCAAGTTAACCAATGTATCCTAAACTACGCAATGCCCTGCATTATGCGTCATTTATAAGCCCTTGCTCAGAGAGCACCAATAATTTTGAGTTCAGAACACCATGAATCCAATGACCAGGCTAAGCTAGCTCAATTTTCTATATTTAGACAACATTTGAGACTGAAACAACTACCACAAAGCATTCAAGTAATCCAATATACCCTAAATTGTGTGATGTCATGCATAATGCTTCATTTATAAGCCTTTTCTCAAGGAGCACTAATAATCAGTTTAGAATGATCACTTTAACTGGCCGTTTAATATGACATGTCCGCACTATATCGTTCGTAACTTTGGTTTAGAGTTCCGAATGAGGCGAATCCAATGCCCATGTTAAACTAGTCTCAATATTCTATATTGTGGCAAAATTAAAGACCAAAATAGTGACGAAAAGCCCTCAAAGTAAACCAGTATATCCAAAAATGCGTGATGCCATGCATTATGCCTCACTTGTAAACCTTTGCTCAATGAGCACCAATGATCAGTTTAGAATGATCAGTTTAGAATAGTTTAGAATGATCAGTTTAGAATGATCAGTTTGGAATGATCAATTTAACTACCGGATAAACATGACATGTATGCATTAAATCGTCCGTAACTTTTGATTTATTATTCCAATAGACATGAATCCAACACCCATGTTAAGATAGCTCAATTTTCTATATTGTTAAAGAATTTAAATCTGAAATAGCTACGACAAAGCTTTCGAGAAATCTAATGTATCCCAAACTGTGTGATGCCATGAATTATGCTTCATTTATAAGACTTTACTGAAGGCGCACAATTGATCAGTTTAGAATGATCATTTTACCCAACCGATCAACTTGACATGTACACACTAACTCATCCAAAGCTTTTAATTTAGAGTTCAGAATGTCACGAATCCAGTGCCCACATTAATCTATCTCAATTTTCTATATTGTAATAACCTGTAAGACTAAAAGACCTACCACAAAGCCTTCAAATAGTCCAATCTATCCTAAACTGCATTATGCCACGCATTATGCTTCATTTATAAGCCTTTACTCAAGGAGCACTAGTGATCAGTTTATAATGATCAGTTTAGAATTATCACTTTGACTGGCCGATCAACTTTAAATGTCCGCACTAAATCGTCTGTAATGTTTGATTTAGAGTTCAGAATGATACATATCCAACGCCAAAGTTAAGCTAGATCAATATTATATATTGTGACCAAATTTAAGACCGAAGTAGCTACGACAAAGCCTTCAAGTAATCAAATATATCACAAACAGCGTGATGGAATGCATTATGCTTCATTTGTAAACCTTAGCTCAATGAGCACTAATGTTAAGTTTAGAATAACCATTTTAACCAGCTTATCAACTTGACACGTCCACACTAAATCGTCTTTAACATTTGATTTAGAGCTCAAAATGACATGAATCCAACACCCACGTTAAACTAGCTAAATTTTCAATATCGTGACATCATTTGATACTGAAAGAGATACGAGAAAGCCTCCAAGTAATCCAATCTATCATAACTGCGTGATGACATGCATTATGCTTCAATTATAAGCTTTTATTCAAGGAGCACCAATGGTCAGATTAGAATGATCAATTTAACTGCCCAATCAACTAGACATGTCCACACTAAATCATTCATAAATTTTTTTTTAGATTTTAAAATGATACGAATCCAACGCCCACGCTAAAGTAGCTCAATTTTCTATATTTTGACAACAATTGTTACTGAAAGAGCTACCACAAAGCCTTCAAGTAATCCAATCTATCTTAAACTGCGTGATGCCATGCATTATGCTTCACTTATTAGCCTTTACTCAAGGAGCACAAATGATCAGGTTAGAGTGATTAGTTTAAAATGATCTCTTCAACTAGCCAATGAAGCTGACATGTTTGCACTAAATCGTCCGTAACACTTGATTTAGAGTTCAAAATGACATGAATCCAACCCCTACGTTAAGCTAGCTCAATATTCTATATTATGATAATATTTAAGACCGACATAGCTAGGACAAAGCCTCCTTGTACTCCAATCTATCCAAAACTGCATGATTCCATGCATTGTGCTTCAATTATGCATTACTCAATGAGCACCATGATCAGTTTAGAATGATCAATTTAACTAGCCTACAAAATTGACATGTCTTTACTAAATTGTCCGTAACTTTTGATTTTGAATTTAGAATGATACGAATCCAACGCCGTCGTTAAGCTTGCTCGATATTCTATATTGTGACAAGATTTAAGACATGCATAGCTACGACAAAGCCTCCAACTAATCTAATTTATCCCAAACTGCAAGATGCCATGCATTATGCATCATTTATGCGTTTCTCAATGAGCACCAATGATCAGATTATAATGATCACTTTAGAATGATTTGTTTGGAATGATCAATTTAACTAGCCGATAAACATGAATGTCTGCACTAAATCTTCCTTCACTTTTGATTTACAGTTCAGAATGACATTTATCCAACGCCCACGCTAAGCTAGCTCAATTTTCTTTATTTTCAGAAAAAAAATTTAAGACCAAAATAGTTACGACAAAGCCTCCAAGTAAACCAATATATCCAAAACTGCGTGATGTCATGCATTATGCTTTATTTATAAGTCTTTACTAAATGAGCACCAATGATCAGTTTAGAATGATCATTTTAATTGGCCGATCAACTTGACATGTACCCACTAAATCGTCCGTAACTAGGTCAACTTTCTATATTATGATAAAATTAAAGACCAAAATAGCTATGAGAAAGCTTCCAAGTAATCCAATATATCCCAAACTCTGTGATACAATGTATTACGATTCTTTTATGTGGTACTCAATGAGCACCAATGATCAGTTTATAATGATCAATTTAACTAGCCGATAAACTTGACATGTCCGCACTAAATCATCAATAACTTTTGATTTTGAGTTCAGAATGACAGGAATCCAATGCCCTCGTTATGCCAACTCAATATTCTATAGTGTGACAAAATTTAATACCAAATTAGCCATGACAAAGCTTACAAGTAATCTAATCTATCCCAAAATCCATGATGCCATGCATCATGCTTCATTTGTAAACCTTTGCTCAATGAGCGCCAACGATCAGTTTAGAATGATCATTTAATAAGCCTTTACTGAAGGAGCACCAATGATCAGATTAGAGTGATCATTTAACTGGTCGATCAAGTTGACATGTCTGCACTAAACCATCTTTAACCTTTGATTTAGAGTTCAAAATGTTATGAATCCAATGCCCATATTATTCTAGCTTAAGTTTGAATATTGTGAGAATATTTGAGACTGAAAGAGGTATGAAAAAGCTTCCAAGTATTCCAATGTATCCAAAACTGCGTGTTGCCATGCATTATTATTTACTTATAAGCCATTGCTCAATGAGTACCAATGATCAGTTTAGAATGATCATTTTAACTAGCTGATCAACTTGACATGTCCGCACTAAATCATCTTTAACATTTGATTTAGAACTCAAAATTATTTGAATCCAACGCCCACATTAATCTTGCTCAATTTTCTATATTCTGACAACATTTGAGACTAAAAGAGCTACGACAAAGCCTCCAAGTAATCCAACGTATAATGCATTATCAATGAGCACCAACAATGAATTTAGAATGATCAATTTAACTAGCTGATAAACTTAATATGTCTGCACTAAATCGTTTGTAACTTTTGATTTACACTACAAGAAACACACGGGTTTTGCGACCATGGACATGGATGCAAATCCTTCGTCGCAAATTTTTGTGATTCCAAATCAGTCGCTGTTGTACATTTTTGTGGTCCCAAATTTGTGACTAATTTGCGACCACATTAGTAGTTGTACATTTTGCCATTAATTAGCGACTAAATATTGGTAGTGGATTTGCAACTAGTTTATGATTGCAATGTCGTAACAAAGTTTGCGACCATTTTGTCACTACATCCGTGGTTGCAAAAACCATGTTCTCAAAATGGTCACAAAAATTATAAAAAGAAAAATAATAAACTTTATTAATAAAAAATTCAAATTACAAAAATTAAAAATAAAAACTAATTTTCAAGAGGGGGAAAATTTATATCTGATAGCGAAAAATCTTGTGATGCGTTCGAGGAACCGGCTGGCCCATTGTTATCCCGCATAAATGATGCAAAAGCGGGATTGTCTGTTGGAAATACCTGACGATCATCTCCAAGCTGTTAATCTGGTTTTGGTTTTCCTTTAGTAATGTTGCCTGCTCGCGATGTTCATCATCAAACCATTAAGTCAGTCTCCGATTCTCTTCCATTATCTCTACGTCCTACTCTTCAATCCGCGCATTCCGTGCATCTTGTTCTTCGATCTAACGCTGCGTGGCAAGTAACTGAACTTGAAGGTCTACGAAGTCAGAGGTAGTGGATGAGAAGCCATCTTTGGTCATCCGCAATAGAGTAATACAAAATAATTCAAAAACAAAATTAGTAAATAGAAAATTAGTGTAAATAAAATAAAATTATAAAAAAATATGTTATACCTGAATGAAAATCTCACTCTTCTCCTCTTGGGTCAGGTCTATTCGACAGGATGTACCATCCGGCGTTTCACATGGATCGACCTTAACGCTCACCGATTTATTTTGCTTTCAAATCGACATACGAACCATCTTCGCGAGTGTGAGTCTTTACAAAGACTTCACCAATTGACACCAATCATCCAAAATTATTTTCCTAAATTTTGAAATAAATTATTAATAAATAAACAATTAAATTTAAATTTAAAATTTTGTAATTAATTTACCATTTCCTATTGAATCTGAATGCATAATGTTTGGTCCGACAAATGCTCGTACGAAACAAGGTCATCCCGAGAGGAGTTGCGTTTGTTGGAGGATTTTCTACTCCTCTCATTTTCCGTTTCTGTTTCCCAGTTGTTGAACAACGGGTTATAGCCCCTTTGTACCGGTCAGTCCTAAAATCTTAAATATATTAAAATTTTTAATTATCAAATAAACTATTATCAATTTTAAATAATTCATATTTAGTAATTTTATTAATTATATTAATTTTTAATAAATAAATAATAATAATTTTATTAATTTTAGTGAAATAAATTGAAAAAAAATGTTACGTGGTCGTATTCGGTACGGACACTAGAAACAGCACTGTCAAGTACTGGTCCCACCCTGGGGTTTTTAACAAACTATCTAAAGTGATATTTTGTTCCCTCGTTTTGTTTTGGAAGGAGGAATCTCTTTTTCCTCATGCTCCTCGGCTTCCTAAAACCGAGGAGACGGATCGGTTTCAAGAACCAAGTGAGGGGTGAAGGTGTACTGGGGAGGGAGGCGGGATACCACTCTATAAGTGGCGGGTGTGGGGTTTGAGGAGGCCGATGAGTTATGGCCAGAAGAAGATGGGATTCATCATCTTCGACGGCCTCTCAACTATCTACCGCTCTTTGCCATTTTGGTTTTGGGTTTTCTTTGGTGTGAGAAAGTTTGAATTGTTTAGATGACTTGGAAGTCACAAAGGGTGATCAATTTGCGACCACCAATAAATTTGGTGGGAGTTGAATATTCCGAAAACTTTCAAACTCCCACCAAATTAATTGGTGTTCGCAAATCAGCCGCAAATTTGCGACTGATTTGTGACTACCATTAAATGGGGGGGGGAATTGAAAATTTTCAACTCCCTCGAAATTCACTGTAGTCACAAATTCGTGCAAATTTGCGACTACGGTTAAAAATATCGACTCCCACCTTATTTTTAATAGGTGGTCGCCAATTGATCAGACTTTTTGCGACCAATTTATGACCACTATTTAATATTTCGTTGTGATCGCAAGTTGGTCACAAAAGTGTGTCCAATTTGCGACCACATATAAAATATAAGGTGTGGTTGGAAATTGGTCACAAAACCACATCAACATTTTTGTTATGTGGTGGCAATGTGGTGGCCATGTGGTGGCAAATTAATGACAAATAATACCATAAACCCTAAATTTTATGAATTTGGTAAAAATTATGAATTATATAAGATTGATAACACCATTATGAGTTGTATAAACTACTAAGTAAACAACACCAATTTACACATTTACCAAACTTACATATCATTTACTTAAAACACTTAACACATTTCACTTAACCTTATACCGCTTATATTCACTTCATATGTTTCATAAATTTAGATCAACATAATTATGGTTTTTTATTATATTTTTCCATCTATAATGGTTAGTACTTACCTAATATGAAAAATAAAAATTTTAAATGTATAAAATACAGAGAGAAAATGTAAAATTACAAATGTGGTCCCAAATTGGTCGCTAAATAATGGCTCTTTTGTGACCAATTTACGACTACATCTAATTTTTGTGACCAATTTGCCATCACATTGCCAAGGTAGTGGCAATGTGTTTGCAAAGTAGTCGCAAATAATACCCTAAACCCTAAATTATATCATTTTGGTAAAAACTATGAATTATATAAGATTGATAACATCATTATGATTTGTATAAACTTCAATTACTAAGTAAACAAAAAAAATTTACACATTTACCAAATTTACATATCATTTACCTAAAACACTTAATACATTTCCTTAAACTTATACTACTTATATACACTACATATGTTTCATAAATTTAGATGAACACAACTATGGTTTTGTTTATATTTTTCCACTTGAAATGATTTGTTCATGCCTAAGATCAAGATTATGTCGTAGGTTAAGATCCGTCCAGTACGGCAACTCCCAAAATATGATTTCTTTGTGCCAATTGTGTCATCTTCCATAACCTTCTTCTTTAGTTTCATGACCATTCCAATTGTAGTCAGATGTTCTTAGAGGATTGACAGGTTTTTATTCGCTTGTATAAAACTCGTTCGCGTGTCAAAGATTATGGAGGCTAGTCCAAAGCATGCTTGCCCTTTCGTATCATCCATACAAATATGAAAAGACAGTCTACCATGCGTTGTCCATCTTGAAAACATTCCATACGATGGAAAATCGCTTATCGTCCACAGTAACACGACTTTTAGATTGAAATTTTGATTCAACGACACATCGTATGCCTCAACTCCCGTAGACCACAACTCTTTCAGTTCATCAATCAAAGGTCGGAGGAATATATCCAGACTACCGCGCGGATGATTTGGCCCCAAATTCAGAATTGTTAGAAACATTATGCTTCATTTATAAGCATTTATTCAAGGAGCACTAATGACCAGTTTAGAATGATCATTTTAACAGGCCGATCAACTTAACATATCCGCACTAAATCGTCCATAACTTATGATTTAGAATTTAAAATGACACGAATCAAACACCCACATTAAGCTAGCCAAATTTTCTTTATTGTGATAAAATTTATGACTGAAATAGCTACGACAAAGCCTCCAAGTAATCAAATCTCTCTCAAACTACGTCACGCCATGCATTATGGTTCAGTTTTAAGCCATTACTAAGGGAGCACCAATGATAACTTTATAATGATCATTTTAGCTTTCTGATCAACTTGAAATGTCCGCACTAAATCGTCTTTCATTTTTTATTTAAAGCTCAAAATGACATGAGTCAAACACACAGGTTAAACTAGCTCAATTTCCTATATTATGCTGAAGTTTAATACCGCAATAGCTACGAGAAAGCATCAAAGTAATGCAATCTATCCCAAACTGGGTGATACCATGCATTATGCTTCATTTATAAGCATTTATTCAAGTATCACCAATGAGAAGTTTAGAATGATCATTTTAACTGGCCGATCAACTTGGCATATCTGCACAAAATCGTCCGTAACTTATGATTTAGAATTCAAAAGGACACGAATCAAACACCCACGTTAAGCAAGGTCAAATTTCTATATTGTGACTAAATTTAAGATCGGTATTGATACGACAAAGCCTCCAAGTAATCTAATCTATCCCGAACTGCATGATCAAATGCATTAGGCTTCATTTCTAATCATTTACCCAAGGAGCACCAATGATCAGTTTAGAATGATCATTTTAACTAGATGATCAACTTGAAAGGTTGGCACTAAATAATCTTTAACTTTTTATTTAGAGCGCAAGATGATATGAATAGAACGGCTACGGTAAGCTAGCTATATTTTCGATATTGTGAAAACTTTTGAGACTGATAGAGCTAGACAAAGCGTCAAAATAATGCAATCTATCCAAAACTACAGGATGCCATTCATTATGCATCATTTATAAGCATTTACTCAAGGAGTACCAATGATCAGTTTAGAATGATCATTTTAACTAGCCGATGAACTTGACATGTCCGCACTAAAATGTCCGTAACTTTTGATTTATAGTTCAGAATGACACTAATCCAACGCCCACATTAAGCTAACTCAATTTTGTATATTGTGAAAAAATTTAATATAAAAATAGCAATTACAAAGCCTCCAAGCGATCTAATCTATCCCAAACTGTGTGATGCCATGCATTATGCTTCACTTATAAGCCTTTACTCAAGGAGCACCAATGACCAATTTAGAAAGATCATTTTAGCTGGCCGATCAACTTGACATTACCGCTCTAAATCATCCATAACTTTTGATTTAGAGGTCAAAATGACACGAATACAACGCCCACGTTAAGCTAGCTCAATTTTTCATTTTCTGAAAAACATTTGAGAGTGAAAGAGCTAGACAAAGCATCAAAGTAATGCAATCAATCCGGAACTGCGTGATGCCATGCATTACGCTTCTTTTATAAGCCTTTACTCAAGGAGCACCAATGACCAGTTTAATATTATCATTTTAACTGGTCGATCAACTTGACATATTCGTACTAAATCGTCAATAACTTTTAATTTAGAGTTCAGAATTACATGAATCCAATTCCCACGTTAAGTTCTATATTGTGACGAAATTTAATACCCAGATAGCTATGAAAAAGCATCAAAATAATGCAATGTATCCCAAACTGCGTGATTCCATACATTATATTTAATTTATAAGCCTTTACTCAAGGAGCACCAATAACCGATTTATAATGATCGTTTTAACTGGCCGAGCAACTTTACATGTCCGCATTAAATCATCTGTAAATTGTGGTTTTTTAGTTCAAAATGACATGAATCCAACACCCACGTTAAGCTAACTCAATTTTATATATTTTGAAAAAATTCAAGACCAAAATAGCTACGAAAAAGTCTCCAAGTAGTCCAATCTCTCCCAAACTGCATGATGCCATGATTATGCTTCATTTTTAAGCTTTTACTCAAGGAGCACCAAGGACCAGTTTAGAATGATCATTTTAACTACCTCATTAACTTGGAATGTCCACACTAAATCAGCTTTAACTTTTTATTTAGAGCTCAAAATGACATGAGTCCAACACACACGTTAGACTAACTGAATTTTCTATATTGTGTTTAAATTTAATTCCAAAATAGCTACGACAAAGCATCAAAGTAATACAACCTATTCCAAACTGTGTGATACCATGCATTATGCTTCATTTATAAGCCTTTAATCAAGCAGCACTAATGACCAGTTCAGAATTATCATTTTAACTGGCCGATCAACTTGACATATCCGCAGTAAATCGTCCGTAACTTGTAATTTAGAATTCAAAATTACACAAATCAAACACCACATTAAACTAGCTGAGTTTTTCTTGTTGTGACAAAATTTAATGCCGAAATAGCTACGACAAAGCCTCCAAGTAATCCAATCTATCCCAAACTACGTGATAACATGCATTATGCTTCATTTATAAGCCTTTACTCAAGGAGCACCAATGATCAGCTTAGAATGATCATTTTGAACTAGCTGATTAACCTAGAATGTCTGCACTAAATCATCTTTAACTTTTTATTTAGAGCTCAAAATGACATGAGTCCAACACACACGTTAAACTAGCTCAATTTTCTATATTATGTTGAAATTTAATACCAAAATAGCTACAACAAAGCATCAAAGAAATGCAATCTATCCCAAACTCCATGATACCATGCATTATGCTTCATTTCTAAGTCTTTACTCAAGGAGCCCCAATGAGCAGTTTAGAATGATCATTTTAAATGTCCGATCAACTTGACATATCCGCACTGAATCGTCCGTAACTTGTGATTTAGAATAAAAATGACACGAATCAAACACCCACGTTAAGCGAGCTCAATTTTCTTTATTGAAATTTAAGATCAAAATAGCTACAACAAAGCCTCCAAGTAATTTAATCTATCCCGAACTGTGTTATGCCATGCATTATGCTTCATTTATAAGCCTTTACCGAAGGAGCACCAATGATCAGTTTAGAATGATCGTTTTAATTGGTCGATCAACTTGACATGTCCGCACTAAATAATCTTTAAATATTTATTTAGAGCACAAGATGACATGAATCTAACAGCCACGGTAAGGTAACTCAATTTTCGATATTGTGAAAACATTTGAAACTGATAGAGCTAAACAAAGCATAAAAAAAAAGCAATCTATCCAAAACTACGTGATGCCATGCATTATACATCATTTATAAGCCTTTATGCAAGGAGCACCAATGATCAGTTTAGAATGATCATTTTAACTTGCTGATCAACTTGACATGTTTGCACTAAATCGTGCGTAACTTTTGATTTTGAGTTCAGAATGACACTAATCCAACGCCCACATTTAAGACGAAAATAGTTATGACAAAGCCTCCAAGTGATATAATCTATCCTAAACTGCGTGATGACATGCATTATGCTTCACTTATAAGCCTTTACTCAAGGAGCACAAATGACCAATTTACAATTATCATTTTAACTGGCCGATCAAATTGACATGTCCACTTTAAATCATCCATAACTTTTGATTTAGAGGTCAGAATGACACAATGACAACGCCCACATTAAGCTAGCTCAATTTTCCATATTTTGAAACCTATTTGAGACTGAAAGAGCTATACAAAGCATCGATGTAATGCAATCTATAAGAAACTGTGTGATGTCATGCATTATGCTTCTTTTATAAGCCTGTACTCAAGGAGCACCAATCACCAGTTTAAAATTATCATTTCAACTAGCTGATCAACTTGTCATGTTCGTACTAAATTGTCCATAACTTTTAATTTAGTGTTCAGAATTACACGAATCCAATGCCCACGCTAAGCAATTTTCTATATTGTGACAAAATTTAATATCGAAATAGCTATGACAAAGCATTAAAACATTGAAATGTATCCCTAACTGCGTGATACCCTGCATTATGCTTCACTTACAAGCCTTTACTCTAGGAGCACCAATGACCAATTTAGAATGATCGTTTCAAGTGGCGGATCAACTTGACATGTCCGCAGAAAACCGTCTGTAACTTGTGATTTAGAGTTCAAAATGACACGAATCCAACACCCACGTTAAACTAACTCAATTTTCTATATTGTAACAAAATTTAAGACCAAAATAGCTACGACAAAATCTCCAAGTAATCCAATGTCTCCCAAAGTGCGTGATACCATGATTATGCTTTATTTTTAAGCCTTTACTCAAGGAGCACCAATGGTCAGTTTAGAATGATCATTTTAACTAGCTGATTAACTTGGAATATCCAAACTAAATCGTCTTTAACTTTTTATTTAGAGCTCAAAAGGACATGAGTACAACACACACGTTAAACTAGCTGAATTCTCTATATTGTGTTAAAATTTAATAACGAAATAGATACGACAAAGCATCAAAGTAATGCAATCTATCCCAAACTGCGTGATACCATGCATTATGTTTTATTTGTAAGCCTTTACTCAAGGAGCACCAATGACCAGTTTAGAATGATCATTTTAACTGGCCGATCAACTTGATATATCCGCAGTAAATCGTCCATAACTTGTGACTTAGAATTCAAAATTACACGAATCAAACACCCACGTTAAAGTAGCTGAATTTTCTTTATCGTGAGAAAATTTAAGACCGTAATAGCTACGACAAAGCCTGCAGGTATTCCAATCTTTCCCATAGTGCATGATACCATGCATTATGCTTCATTTATAATCCTTTACTCAATGAGCACCAATGATCAGTTTAGAATGATCATATTAACTAGCTGATTCATTTGGAATGTCTGAACTAAATCGTCTTTAACTTTTTATTTAGAGCTCATAATTACATGACTCCAACACACGTTAAACTAGCTCAATTTTCTTTATTGTGTTGAAATTTAATACCAAAATAGCTATGACAAAGCATCAATGTAATATAATCTATCCCAAACTGCGTGATACCATGCATTATGCTTCATTTATAAGCCTTTACTCAATCAGCACCAATGAGCAGTTTAGAATGATCATTTTAACTCGCCGATCAGCTTGACATATCCGAACTAAATCATCCGTTACTTGTGATTTAGAAATCAAAATGACACGAATCAAACACCCACATTAAGCTAGCTCAATTTTCTTTATTGTGACAAAATTGAACATCCAAATAGCTACGACAAAGCCTCCAAGTAATCCAATCTATCCAGAACTGCATGAGGCCATGCATTATGCTTCATTTATAAGCCTTTACACAAGGAGCACCAATGATCAGTTTAGAATGATCATTTTAACTAGCTGATCAACTTGCCATGTCCGCACTAAATCATCTTTACCTTTTTATTTAGAGCGCAAGACGACATGAATCCAACGGGCACGGTAAGCTAGTTCAATTTTTGATATTGTGAAAACATTTGCTACTGATAGAGCTAGACAAAGCGTCAAAAAATGCAATTTATCCCCCATTGTGTGATGATTATGCTTCATTTATAAGCCTTTACTCAACAAGCAGAAATGATCAGTTTAGAATGATCATTTTAACTGGCTGATCAACTTGACATGTCCGCACTAAATCGTCCATAACTTTTGATTTAGATGTCAAAGTGACACGAATCCAACACCCACATTAAGCTAGCTCAATTATGTATATTGTGACAAAATTTAAGATCCAAACAGCTATGAAAAATCCTCCAAGTAATTCAATCTTTCCCTAAATGCGTGATGCCATGCAATATACTTCATTTATAAGCATTTACTCAACGAACACCAATGATAAGTTTAGAAAGATTTTGAACTAGCTGATCAATTTGACATGTCTGCACTAAATCGTGTTTAACTTTTGATTTAAAGCTGAAAATGAGATGAGTCCAACGCCCATGTTAAGGTTACTCAATTTTCCATGTTTTAACAACATTTGAGACTAAAAGAGCTACGACAAAGCCTACAAGTGATCCATCCATTATGCTTCATTTCTAAGCCTTTACTAAAGGAGCACCACCTATCAGTTTAGAATGATCATTTTAACTAGATGCTCAACTTGACATGTCGACACTAAATTCTCTTTACCTTTTTTTTTGGAGCTCAAGATGACATGAATCCAACGTCCACGTTAAGCTAGCTCAATTTTCAATATTGTTAAAACATTTTAGACTAAAAGAGCTATGGAAGAGCCTCCAAGTAATCCAATCTATCGCAAAATGCGTGATGACATGCATTATGCTTTATTTATAAGCCTTTACTCAAGGTGCACCAATGATCAGTTTAGAATGATCATTCTAACTGGCCGATCAACTTGATATGAATCCAATCTATCCAAGACTGCATGATTCCATTCATTATGCTTCATTTATAAGCCTTTGCTGAAGGAGCACCAATGATCAGTTTAGAATGATCATTTTAATGAGCTGATCAATTTCACATGTCCACACTAAATCGCCCGTTACTTCTGATTTAGAGTTCAGAATGACAAGAATCCAACGCCCAGGTTAACTAGCTCAATTTTCTATTTTCTGAACAAATTTAAGAGCAACATAGCAAGGACAAAGCCTTCGAGTAATCCAATCTATCCCAAAATGTGTGATGCTATGCATTATGCTTCATTTATTAGCCTTTAGTCAAGGAGCAGCAATGATCAGTTTAGAATAATCATTTTAACTAGCTGGTCAACTTGACATGTCTGCACTAAATTGTCTTTAACTTTTGATTTAGAGCTCAAAACGACATGAATCCAACGCCCATGTTAAGCTAGCTCAACATTCCATATTGTGACAACATTTCCGACTGGAAGAGGTATGATAAGGTCTCTAAGGAATCTAATGTATCCCAAACTTTGAGATGTCATGCATTAGGCCCCATCTATACGCCTTTACTGAAGGAGCACCAATGATCAGTTTAGAATTATCATTTCAACTGGCCAATTAATTTGACAAGTCCACACTAAATAGTCCGTACCTTTTGATTTAGAGTTCAAAATGACATGAATGTAACGCATACGTGTTGCATACGTTAACCTAACTTAATTTTCTATATTGTGAAAAACTTTTAAGACCAAAGAGCTGCCACAAAACCTCCAAATAATCCAATCTATCCCAAAATACGTGATGCCATGCATTATGCTTCATTTATTAGGCTTTACTCAAGGAGCACCAGTGATCCGTTTAGAATGATCATATAACTAATTGATCAACTTGACATGTTTACACTAAATCGTATTTAATTTTTGATTTAGAACTAAAAATAACATGAATCTAACGCTGGCGATAAGCTAGCTCGATTTTCCATATTGTGATAACATCTCTGACTGAAAGACCTACGACAAAGCCTCCAAGTAATCAAATGTATCCCAAATTGCATGATGCAATGTATTACGCTTCATTTATAAGCCTTTACAGAAGGACCAATGATCAGTTTAAAATGATCATTTTAACTGGCCGATCAATTTCACATGTCAGCACTGAATTGTCCGTAACTTCTGATCTAGAGTTCAGAGTTACATGAATCCAACGCCCACATTAAGCTACCTCAATTTTCTATATTGTGACAAAAATTATGACCGAAATAGCTACGAAAAAGCCTCAAAGTAATCCAATATATCCCAAAAAGCGTGATGCTATGCATTATGCTTCATTTATAAGGCTTTACTCAAGGAGCACCAATGATAAGTTTAGAATGATCTTTTTAACTAGCTGTTCAGCTCGACATATATGCACTAAATCATCTTTAACTTTTGATTTAGAGCTCAAAATGACATGAACCCAATGACCACGTTAAGCTAGCTCAACTTTACATATTATGACAACATTTCAGACTGGAAGAGTTATGACAAGGCCTCCTAGGAATCCAATGTACCCCAAACTTCGAGATGCCATGCATTATGCTCCATTTATAAGCCTATACTGAAGGAGCACCAATGATCAGTTAAAAATGATCATTTAACTGGCCAATCAATTAGATATGTCCACAATAAATCCTCTGTAACTTTTGATTTAGAGTTCAAAATGACATGAATCCAACGCCCACGTTAAGATAGCTCAATTTTCTATATTGTGACAAAATTTAAGACCGAAAAAGCTACGAATTTGCCTCAAAGTAATCCAATCTATCCCCAAATGCGTGATGTCGTGTAGTATGTTTCATTTATAAGGCTTTACTCAAGGAGCACCAATGATCCGTTTAGAATGATCATTTAACTAATTGATCAACTTGACCTGTCTTCACTATATCTCCTTTCACTTTTCATTTAGTCCTCAAAATAACATAAATCTAACGCCGACGTTAATCTAGCTCAATTTTCCATATTGTGACAATATTTCAGACTGAAAGAGCTATGACAAAGCCTCAAGTAATCCAATGTATCCCAAACTGAATGATGCCATGCATTATGCTTCATTTATAAGCTTTTACAGAAGGAGCACCAATGATCAGTTTAGAATGATCATTTTAACTGGCCGATCAATTTAAAATGTGAGCACTAAATCTTCCATAAATTTTGATTTAGAGTTCAGAATGACACGAATCCAACGCCAGTGTTAAGCTAGCTCAATTTTCTATATTGTGCTAAAATTTAAGACCAAAATGGCTACGTCAATGCCTCTAAGCAATCCAATCTATACTAACACGCGTGATGCTATGCATTATTCTCCATTTACAAGGCATTACACAAGGAGCACCTATGCTCTGTTTAGAATGATCATTTTAACTAACATATCAACTTGACACGTCTGCACTGAATCGTCTTCAACTTTCGATTTAGAGCTCAAATTGAGATGAATCCAACGCCCACGTTAAGCTAGCTCAACTTTCCATATTGTGACAACATTTCAGACTAAAACAGGTACAACAAAGCCTCCAAGTAAACCAATGTATCCCAAACTGCATGATGCCATGCATTATGCTTTATTTATAAGCTTTTACAGAAGGAGCACCAATGATTAGTTTAGAATTATCATTTTAACTGGCCGATCAATTTCACGTCAACAGCAAATCGTCTGTAACTTTTGATTTTGAGTTCAAAATGACATTAATCCAATGTCCACGTTAAGCTAGCTTAATTTTCAATATTGTGACAAAAATTTAAGACTAAAATAGCTATGAATTAGCCTCCAAGTAATCCAATCTATCCCCAAATGTGTGGTGCCATGCATTATGCTGCATTTATAAGGCTTTACTCAAGGAGCACCAATGATCCGTTTTGAATGATCATTTAACTAACTGATCAACTTGACATGTCTGCACTAAATAGTCTTAAACTTTCGATTTCGTTCTCAAAATAAATTGAATCTAACATTGACGTTAAGCTAGCTATATTTTCCATATTATGACAACATTTCAGACTCAAAAAGCTATATCAAAGCCTCCAAGTAATCCAATGTATCCCAAACTGCATGATGCCATGCATTATGCTTCATTTATAAGCCTTTACAGATGGAGCATAAATGATAAGTTTAGAATGATCATTTTTACTGGACCATCAATTTCACATGTCAACACTAAATCATCCATAAATTTTGATTTAGGGTTCATAATGACACGAATCCAACGCCAATGTTAAGCTAGCTCAATCTTTTATATTGTGATAAAATTTAAGACCCAAATGGCAACGCCAAAGCCTCAATGCAATCCAATATATCCCAACATGTGTTATGCTATGCATTATGCTCCATTTATAAGGCATTACACAAGGAGCACCAATGATCCGTTTAGAATGATCATTTAACTAGCTGATCAACTTGACACATCTGCACTAAATCGTCTTTAACTTTCGATTTAGAGCTCAAATTGACATGAATACAATGCCCACGTTAAGCTAGCTCAACTTTCCATATTGTGACATTATTTCAGATGGAATGAACTACAACAAAGCCTCCAAGTAATCTAATGTATCCCAAACTGCGTGATGCCATGCATTATGCTTCATTTGTAAGCATTTAGTCATGGAACATCAGTGAGCAGTTTAGAATGATCATTAACTAGCCGATCAATTTCACTTGTCCACACTAAATCGTCCGTAACTTTTGATTTAGAGTTCAGAATGACAAGAATCCAATGCTCACGTTAAGCGAGCTCAATTTTCTATATTCTGACAAAAATTAAGACCGAAATAGCTACGAGGAATCCTTCAAGTAATCCAATCTATCTCTAAATTCGTGATGCCATGCATTATGCTTCATTTCTAAGGCATTACTAAAGAAGCACCAGTGATCCGTTTAGAATGATCATTTAAAGAACTGATCAACTTGACATATCTGCACTAAATCATGTGAATCTTTTTATTTAGATTTTAGAATGACACGAAACTGACGCCCACGTTAGTCTAGCTCAATTTTCTTTATTATGACAACACATAAGACTGAAAAAGCTACGACAAAGCCTCCAAGTACTCCATTGTATCCCAAACTGCATGATGCCAATCATTATGTTTCTTTTATAGGCCTTTATTAAAGCAGCACCAACGATCAGTTTGAAATGATTATTTTAACACGCAGATCAACTTGACATGTCCGCACTAAATCAACAGTAAATTTTGCTTTAGAGTTCAAAATAACAGTAATCCAATTCTTCCCAAACTGAGTGATGCCATGCATTATGCTTCATTTATAAGCCTTTACTCAAGGTGCACCAATGATCAGTTTAGAATGATCATTTTATATAGCCGATCAACTTGACATGTCCGCACTAAATCGTCCGTAATATTTGATTGAGAGTTCAAAATTACATGAATCCAACGCCCACGTCAAGCTAGCTTAATTTTCTATATTGTGACAAAATTCAATACTTAAATAGCTATGACAAAGCTTCCAAGTAATCCAATCTATCCCAAACTGTGTGATGATATGCATTATGCTTCATTTATACACCTTCACTCAATAAGCACCAAAGATCAATTTAGAATTATCATTTTACATAGCTGATCAAATTGAGATGTCTGCACTAAATCAACTTTAACTTTTAATTTTGAGCTCAAAATGACATGAATCCAACACCCACGTTAAGCTACCAATATTTACCATATTGTGACAACATTCGAGACTGAAAGAGCTAAGACAAAGCTTTCAAATATCTAATATATCCCAAAATACGTGATGCCATGCATTATGCTTCCTTTCTAAGCCTTTACTCTAGGAGCACCAATGATCAATTTCGACTGACCATTTTAACTAGCCGATCAACTTGATATGTCCGCACTGCAACGTCCATAACTTTTGATTTAGTTTATAGTGACACGAATCAAACGCCCACGTTAACCAAGCTCAATTTTCTATATTGTGACAAAATTTAAGACCGAAATAGGTAAGACAAAGCCTCCAAGTAATCCAATCTATCCCAACTGATGAGGGCATCAGATCATCTGGCCGGTCAGAAGACCAGAATGGCCGACCAGAATGCTTGCCCGAGACAGCTGGGCCATTTGGCGCGTCTGCCAGCCCAAGCGGTACCGCCGGCCCTATGATCAGCCAGGCCGGGCCGGCCAATTTTTTCGGCGAAGAGGCCCAAACCTCCGGCCCAACTGGTGACAACGTGAACAACACGTTCGGCCCAACTGGTGACGCCACCGGCTCTGAAATCAATCTGGCCGGCTCCGATGACAGCTCGGCCAGCTCCTCGCACAGTCAAGCCGATTCAGCCAATTGCACCACCATTTCAACATCTACACAAAGAGAATCATATCAGCTAAGCTACCAGCTTCAAGTCATGAACCTGGATGAAGTCTCTACACCACTGGTGCCACCAGGAGCCATGACAAGGAGCAGAACAAGGGCACTCTTCCACACGTTCAGTTTGTTGGTAGACAAGCTCCTAGAAGATCATCGACAAGGAGCATTGGGCCAAGAGTACAAGGAAGAGTCCAAAGGTTTCTCAACTTTACAAAGGACTCCAGAGACTTGGGCTTTCGTGGCAAAAGAGTTCAGGGCCCAACAATTCATAACCCTACTCCAAGTCGAAGACTAGGAACTAGGCACATGCATGCCACAAGGTCGGCCACCTTCCATTTCTTGGCCGAAAGGTAAGAATGGTAACTTTTCAATTATAAACTTGCCTTTTCTGGTTTGCAGGGTAGGAATAGTAAGTTTTACATTTTTGAGTCAAGAACAATTTAGGTAGTTGTCCTTTTTCGGTTATTTCCTTTTTGTAATTTTCCTTGTGCACTTTTGTAACTTTTCCATTTTTATTGAGTCGACCCTAGAAGGTCAAGGCTGCCGAGCATATTAATAAGGCTCCTTCAACATTTTAGTTTGACAACTTTTTGATATTAATAAAGATAGAACTTTTTTCTTAAGATTTTTTCTCCTAAAGCTCTTGCGCTTAGAACCCTAGTCGACACCAGCCCTCTTAGCTTCTAAGTTGTGATTTATCATGAGGTTCATCACCCCTCATGTGGATGCCCCCTAGACATCATGAGGATGAAGATGACTACGCCTACAATCGGGTAAATAGTCATGATCTTAAGCTAACACCTCCTAGTTTTGCAGGAAAATTAGACTCCGAGGCCTATCTAGATTGGGAGAGGAGGATGGATCACATCTTCGACCACTACAACCAACCAGGCCCTAGGAGAGTCTCCATGGCATTTTCACAACTCACGGATAATGCCCTCATCTGCTGGGATCGTGAGGCTTCTGACCGTAGGAGAAGAAGATTGAGGCTCGTAGACTCTTGGGTCGACATGAAGGGCCTCATGAGGCAAAGGTTTGTTCGAATTTATTTCCATAGGGATTTGCAACAATGTTTTCGTACTCTTAAACAGGGCACAAGATCAGTAGAGGAGTACTACGAGGAGTTTGAAAGGCTAAGGAACAGGCTGGAGCTCAATGAAGATGGCTTAATTCTTGGATTGATTGCAAGAGGGGATCAGCCAAAAGGTGGAGAGACAAATCTACAACGATTTCAAGGACTTGTTCCACCTCTCTGTCCAGGCTGAGCAGCACATCAGGCGTAAGGGCCAAGACCTACGCAGCAAGCCTAAGACACCTTGGGCACCAAGCATTAGCACCAAGCCCGTAGACAAGGGCAGGAATATAGAAATTGAAACACGGTTTAAGAGCAAGCCTCCTGAGCAAACCTCTGACCAGAGAGAGCCTAGTAAGTCTTCTGACCCTCCGAGATCACGTGACATCACTTGTATTAAGTGTAAGGGTCGTGGTCACATCTCAAGGGAGTGCTGAAACAACCGAGTCATGCTGATCACGGAAGCTGGAGAGTATGAGTCTCAAGATGAAGAGGACTTTGAACTAGAAGGAGAATACGGTGACATTGAGTACCCTGATGTGGGGAAGTGCTGGTCACTAGACGTATCCTCAGTACAATGCAGACCCCTCCGAGACCATTCAAAGGGAGAACATCTTCCACAGCCGGTGCACCATCAACGGCAAGGTATATAACCTCATCATAGATGGTGGTTCTTGCACTAATGTGGCTAGTGCTTATATGGTTGATAAGCTAGGTCTAGAGAAGACAAGTCATCCCTGGCCATATAGACTGAGATGGCTAGATGACAAGGTGGAGCTCAAGATCCATGAGCAAGTAACCGTGCCTTTCAGTGTGGGCAGATACCAGGACCAGGTAGTCTGCGATGTAGTACCTGTGCAAGCTGGCCATCTTCTGCTAGGAAGGTGATGGCAGTTTGACAAGGAGACAAGGCATGATGGCCAAACCAATCTCTACACATTTGTGCCGAATAAGAGAAAGGTCAGCCTAGCTCCTCTCACACTTGCTCAGGTACATGAGCTACAACAGCAAATGAGTAAGTAAAAGAAACTCATTAAATCTAACTTTCTCATTCAACCGAGTCATGTCCGGAGAGCTTTAGCCTCAAAGGACTTAATGTTACTAATGGTTTTCAAAGAGGTTTTGAATGTAGAGAAAGAACAGGTAGAGCTACCTCCTGAAGTAGCAGGCCTCCTCAATAAATTCCAGGATGTATTCCCTGAGGAGATACCAGCAGGCCTGCCTCCCCTACGTGGCATAGAGCACCAGATCAACCTCGTGCCCGGAGCAGCCTTACCCAATCGACCAGCGTACTGGATGAGTCCAAAGGAGTCCAAGGAGCTTGAGAAGCAGGTTAAGGAGCTCCTGGAGAAAGGCTATGTTCGAGAAAGCCTCAGACCATGTGTCGTACCAGTGCTGCTAGTCCCCAAGAAGGATGGGACTTGGCGAATGTGCGTAGACTGCCGAGCAATCAACAACATCACAGTCAAGTACTGGCATCCTATACCAGGGCTGGACAACATGCTAGATGAACTGAGTGGAGCCACGGTCTTCTCTAAGACAGACCTCAAGAGTGGATACCACCAGGTCAGAATGAAAGAGGGTGATGAGTGGAAGACTGCTTTCAAAAAAAAGCAAGGGCTCTACGAGTGGACAATCATGCCATTTGGCTTGACTAATGCCCCAAGCACCTTCATGCACCTTATGAACCAAGTTCTTAGGGCGTACATCAGTAAGTTCGTAGTGGTGTATTTTGATGATATACTAGTTTACACTAAGTGCCTACGGGAACACCTCACACATCTTGAGATGGTACTTAAAACCCTTCGACAAGAAGAGCTTTATGCCAATCTCAAGAAGTGCACCTTTTATACTGACAAGCTTGTTTTCTTAGGCTTTGTTGTAAGTTCACAGGGCTTACAGGTTGATGAGGAAAAGATTTGAGCCATACAAGAGTGGCCAACATCGAGCAACATCAGCCAAGTGAGATGTTTCCACGGTCTGGCCAGCTTCTACAGAAGATTTGTGCCCAACTTCAGCAGCATTGCCTCACCACTGACAGCAGTAGTGAAGAAGAACGTGGGGTTTAGCTGGGGAGAAGCTCAAGAGAAGGCATTCCAGGCCTTGAAGGACAGCCTCACGCATGCACCAGTGCTAGTCCTGCCTGACTTCAACAGGACGTTTGAGGTGGAGTGTGATGCCTCTGGAATAGGCATAGGAGCAGTACTAACCCAAGGAGGAAGGCCAGTGGCATACTTCAGTCAGAAGTTAGGTGGGGCCTCACTGAATTACCCCACCTACGACAAGGAGCTCTATGCCCTAGTCCGAGCCTTGGAGACTTGGCAACATTACTTGTTTTCCAAGGAGTTTGTGATCCACACTGATCACGAGACTCTCAAACACCTCAGAGGGCAAACCAATCTCAAGAGGAGAAATGCCAGGTGGATGGAGTTTATAGAAACCTTCCCTTACGTCACCAAGTACAAGAAGGGCAAGGATAATGTGGTAGCCGTTGCACTATCAAGACGGTTTGCTTTGATATCTACCATGGAAGCAAAGGTCTTAGGATTCGAGCAAATCAAGGACCTGTATAAGGATGACCCTGACTTTGCTGAGAGCTACAAGGAGTGTGGCACAGGGAGTCATGGCAAGTTCTACATCCATGGTGGGTTCTTGTTCCGAGAAACAAGGCTGTGCATACCACAAGGACCTTTACGAGAGCTTATCACCCGAGAAGCTCATGGAGGAGGTCTAATGGGCCACTTTGGTGTTGACAAAACACTAGAAGTGGTCAAGGAGCACTTCTACTAGCCACACATCAAGAGGTCAGAAGAAGCCCATTATGCAAGGTGCATCACTTGCAAGAAGGCGAAGTCCCGAGTGCACCCTCCCGGGTTGTATCTCCCTCTGCCCATACCTACTCACCCATGGGTGGACATTTCCATGGATTTCGTTCTAGGTCTTCCCAAGATCAACCACAAATATGCCATCTTTGTAGTGGTGGACCGATTCTCCGAGATGGCACATTTCATCCCATGTGCCAATGTTAATGATGCCACGCAAACAGCTGAGCTGTTCTTCAGGGAGATAGTACGGCTTCATGGAGTGCCAAGGAGTTAGGTGGGGCCTCACTGAATTACCCCACCTACGACAAGGAGCTCTATGCCCTAGTCCGAGCCTTGGAGACTTGGCAACATTACTTGTTTTCCAAGGAGTTTGTGATCCACACTGATCACGAGACTCTCAAACACCTCAGAGGGCAAACCAATCTCAAGAGGAGAAATGCCAGGTGGATGGAGTTTATAGAAACCTTCCCTTACGTCACCAAGTACAAGAAGGGCAAGGATAATGTGGTAGCCGTTGCACTATCAAGACGGTTTGCTTTGATATCTACCATGGAAGCAAAGGTCTTAGGATTCGAGCAAATCAAGGACCTGTATAAGGATGACCCTGACTTTGCTGAGAGCTACAAGGAGTGTGGCACAGGGAGTCATGGCAAGTTCTACATCCATGGTGGGTTCTTGTTCCGAGAAACAAGGCTGTGCATACCACAAGGACCTTTACGAGAGCTTATCACCCGAGAAGCTCATGGAGGAGGTCCAATGGGCCACTTTGGTGTTGACAAAACACTAGAAGTGGTCAAGGAGCACTTCTACTAGCCACACATCAAGAGGTCAGAAGAAGCCCATTATGCAAGGTGCATCACTTGCAAGAAGGCGAAGTCCCGAGTGCACCCTCCCGGGTTGTATCTCCCTCTGCCCATACCTACTCACCCATGGGTGGACATTTCCATGGATTTCGTTCTAGGTCTTCCCAAGATCAACCACAAATATGCCATCTTTGTAGTGGTGGACCGATTCTCCGAGATGGCACATTTCATCCCATGTGCCAATGTTAATGATGCCACGCAAACAGCTGAGCTGTTCTTCAGGGAGATAGTACGGCTTCATGGAGTGCCAAGGACCATTGTGTAAGACAGAGACAACAAATTTCTCAGCCACTTCTGGAGGACTCTCTCAAGGAAGCTAGGCACGAAGCTGCTATTCTCTATCACCTGCCATCCTCAAACCGATGGCCAAACAGAAGTAGTCAACCGGACATTTTCGACTCTTCTTAGGACCACACTAGGGAAGAACCTTAAGACATGGGTGGAGTGCCTGCCATTCATAGAGTTTGTGTACAACCGAGCAGTGCATTCAGCCACAAAGAAGACCCCTTTTGAGGTGGTCTACGGTTTCAACCCTCAAACGCCCTTGGAGCAAACACCACTGCCACCTGAAATGACCAACTTCAATGGAGCATCCAAGGCAGAATTCATCAAGAAGATACACTAGAAGGTAGCAGAGAACTTGGAGAAGAGGACTGGGCAGTACGTGACTCACGCCAACAAGGGGAGAAGAGAGATGATTTTTCAACCAGGCGATTGGGTGTGGCTACACCTACTGCAACAGAGGTTCCCAAACCTAAGCAGTTCCAAGCTGGCCCCAAGAGGAGATGGACCATTCAGAGTGCTGGAGAGGATCAACAACAACACCTACCGGATTGAGCTTCCAGGTGAGTTTAATGTGTCTAACACATTCAATGTAACTGATTTAGCTCATTTCCTTGCAGGTGAGCCAGTTTTGAGGCCAAAACCTACTGAAGGGTGAGGGGATGATGAGGGCATCAGACCGTCTGGCCAGCCAGAAGACCAGAATGGCCGACCAGAATGCTTGCCCAAGACAGCCGGGCCATTTGGCGCGTCTGCCAGCCCAAGCTGTACCGCCGGTCCTATGATCAGCCAGGCCGGGCCGGCCAGGCCAACTTTTCCGTCGAAGAGGCCCAAACCTCCGGCCCAACTAGCGGCGACGTGAACAACACCGCCGGCCCAACTGGCGGCGACGTGAACAACACCGCCAGCCAACCTGGTGACGCCACCAGCTCAAAAATCAATCTGGCCGGCTCCGATGACAACTCGGCCAGCTCCTCGCACAGTCCAGCCGATTCAGCCGATTGCACCACCATTTCCACATCTACACAAGGAGACTGGTAACAGCTAAGCTACCAGCTTCAAGGTATGAACCTGGATGAAGTCTCTACACCAGTGGTGCCACTAGGAGCCATGACAAGGAGTAGAACAAGGGCACTATTCCACAAGTTCAGTTTGTGGGTAGACAAGCTCCTACAAGATCATCGACAAGGAGCATTGGGCCAAGAGTACAAGGAAGAGTCCAAAAGCTTCTCAACATTACAAAGGACTCCAGAGACTTGGGCTTTCGTGGCAAAAGAGGTCAGGGTCCAACAATTCATAACCCTACTCCGAGTCGAAGACTAGGAGCTTGGCGCGTGCATGCCACAAGGTCGGCCACCTTCCATTTCTTGGCCGAAAGGTAAGAATAGTAAGTTTTCAATTATATACTTGACTTTTCTATTTTGCAGGGTAGGAATAGTAAGTTTTACATTTTTGAGTCAAGAACAATTTAGGTAGTTGTCGTTTTTCGGTTATTTCCTTTTTGTAATTTTCCTTGTGCACTTTTGTAACTTTTCGATTTTTATTTTGAGTCGACCCTAGAAGGTCAAGGCTGCCGAGCATATTAATACGGCTCCTTCAGCATTGTAGTTCGACAATTTTTGATATTAATAAAGATAGAACTTTTTCTTAAGAGTTTTTCTCCTAAAGCTCTTGCGCTTAGAACCCTAGTCGAGACCAGCCCTCCGCTTCTAAGTTGTGATTTATCATGAGGTTCATCACCCCTCGTGTGGTTCACTTCACCTCTCCATCCAATACCCAACAAAAAACCCCCATCCAGAAGCCTAAGGCCAAGTTTATCGCCTAAACTTCTCCAACCAGTCCACGCGTGTTATGACCTTGATTCAAGGCTTGTTTCACCAACCGGCGTGATGTCATGTATTATGCTTCATTTATAAGCATTTACTCAAGAAGCACCAAGTTTAGAATGATCATTTAACTAGCTGATCAACTTGACATGTCCGCATTAAAGCGTCTTTATCTTTTACATAGAGCTCAAAATGACATGACTCCAATGCCCACATTAAGCTAGCTCAATTTTCCATATTATGAAAATATTAACGACTGAAAGAGATACGACAAAACTTCCAAGTAGCCCATTGTATCGCAAACTATATGATGTCATGCATAATGCTTTATTTATAAGCCATTAATCAAGGAAGAAATGATGATTAGTTTAGAATGGTCATTTTAAATGGCAGATCAACTTGACATGTCAGCACTAAATCGTCATTAAATTTAGATTTAGAGGTCAAAATGACACGAATCCAACACCCACGTTAAACTAGCTCAATTTCTATATTCTGACAAAATTTAAGATCAAAATAGCTAAAAAGAGCCACCAAGTAATCTAATCTATCCCAAACTTCGTGATGATATGCATTATGCTTCATTTATATGCCTTCACTCAATGAGCATCAATGATAAGTTTCGAATGATCATTTTAACTAGCTGATCAAATTGACATGTCCGCACTAAATCATCTTTTACTTTTGATTTAGAGTTCAAAATGACATGAATCCAACACCCAAGTTAAGCTAGCTCAGTTTTCCATATTATGGCAACATTTGAGACTAAAAGAGCTAATACAAAGCCTCCAAGTAATCCAATGTATTCCAAACTGCGTGATGTCATGCATTATACTTCATTTATAAGGCATTAATTAAAGAGCACCAATAATCAGTTTAGAATGATCATTTTAACTAGCAGATCAACTTAACTTGTGTGCACTAAATTGTCAGTAACTTTTGATTTACAATTCAAAATGAACCGAATACAGCAGCCACGTTAAGCTAGATCAATATTCTATATTGTGACAAAATTTAAAATCAAAATAGCTACAACAAAGCCTCTTAGTAATCTAATAAAATTTAAAATCAAAATAGCTACAACAAAGCATTATAATTCATTTATAAGCATTTACTCAAGGAGCACCAAGTTTAAAATGATCATTTTAACTAGCTGATCAACTTGACATGTCATCACTAAATAGTCTTTAACTTTTAATTTAGAGCCTAAATTGACATGAGTCCAATGCCCACGTTACGCCATTGTGGAACATTTGAGACTGAAAGAGCTACGAAAAAGCCACCAAGTAGTCCAATGTATCCCAAACTGTGTGATGCCATGCATTATGATTCATTTATAAGCCCTTGCTCAAGGAGCACAAATGACCAGTTCAGAATGATTATTTTAACTGGCTGATCAACTTTACATGTCCACACTAAATTGTCCGTAACTTGTGATATAGAGTTCAGAATGACACGAATCCAACACCCACGTTAAACTAGCTCAATGTTCCATATTGTGAAAATATTAGCTCAATGTCCACACTAAATCATTAGTAAATTTTGATTTAGAGTTCAATATGACACAAATCCAACACCCACGTTAAACTAGCTCAATTTTCTATATTTTGACAAAATTTACAACCGAAATATCTACGACAAAGCCTCCAAGCAATCAAATTAATCCCAAACCGCGTGATGCCATGCATAATGCTTCATTTATAAGCCTTTACTCAAGGAGCACCAATGATCAGTTTAGAATGATCATTTTAACGAGGTGATCAACTTGACATGTCCGTACTAAATCGCATTTAACTTCTGATTTAGAGCTCAAAATGACATGAATCCAACGCTCACGTTAAGCTAACTCAATTTTTTATATTGTGACAACATTTAAGTCTAAAAGACCTACGAGAAAGCCTCGAAGTTATTCAATGTATCCCAAACTACGTGATGTCATGCATTATGCTTCATTTATAAGTCATTAATCAAGGAGCACCAATGATCAGTTTACAATGATCATTTTAACTTGCAGATCAACTTGACATTTGCGCCCTAAATTATCAGTAACTTTTGATGAAGAGTTAAAGATGACATTAATCTAACACCCACGTTAAGCTTGCTCAATTTCCTATATTGTTACAAAAGTGTAGATCAAAATAGGTACAACAAAGCCTCTAAGTAATCTAATCTATCCCAAACTACGTGATGATATGCATTATGCTTCATTTATACGCCTTTACTCAATGAGCACCAATGATCAATTTAGAAAGATCATTTTAACTAGCTGATCAAATCAAAATGTCCGAACTAAATCGTTTTTAACTTTTGACTTAGAGCTCAAAATGACATGAATCCAACACCCACGTTAAGCTAGCTCAATTTTCCATATTGTGACAACATTTGAGACTGAAAGAGCTACGACAGAGCATTCAAGTACTCCAATGTATCCAAAACTGCGTGATACCATGCATTATGCTTCATTTAGAAGCCATTAATTAAGGAGCACCAGTGATCAGTTTTGAATGATCATTTTAACTATTAGATCAACTTGACATGTGTGCACTAAATCGTCTGTAACTTTTGATTTAGAGTTTAGAATGACACAAATCGAGTGCCCACGTTAAGCTAGCTCAATTTTCTATGTTGTGACAAAATATGAGATCGAAATAGCTACGACAAAGCCTGCAAGTAATCCAATCTATCCCAAACTGCGTAATGCTATGCATTATGCTTCATTTATACTCCTTTACTCAATGAGCACTAATGATCAGTTTAGAATGATCATTTTAACTAGCTGACCAACTTCACATGTGCGCACTAAATCTTCTTTAACCTTTGATTTAGAGCTCCAAATGACATGAATCCAACACCCACGTTAAGCTAGCTTATTTTTCCATATTGTGACAATATTTTTGACTGAAAGAGATACGAAAAAGCCTTGAAGTAATCCAATGAATCCCAAACTGCGTGATGTTAGACATTATGCTTCATTTATACGCCTTTAGTCAATGAACACCAATGATACACTAGAAGAAAACATTAATATTTCCGACGGAAATATTATCATCGGAATAATCCAACGGTTAGTTGACGGTGTTCTGATGGATTACCGAGTGAACACACGTCGTCGGTATTCCGTCGGTGATGCTTCATTTATACGCTTTTACTCAATGTGCACCAATGATCAGTTTAGAATGATCGTTTTAACTATTTGATCAACATAACATGTCCACTCTAAATCGTCCTTAACTTTGGATTTAGAGCTCAATTTTCCATATTGTGACAACATTTGAGACTAAAAGAGCTACGACAAAGCCTTCAAGTACTCCAATGTATCCAAAACTGCGTGATACCATGCATTATGCTTCATTTATAAGCCATTAATTAAGGAGCACCAGTGATCAGTTTTGAATGATCATTTTAACTAGCAGATCAACTTGACACGTGTGCACTAAATCGTCTGTAACTTTTGATTTAGAGTTTAGAATGACACAAATCGAGTGCCCACGTTAAGGTAGCTCAATTTTCTATGTTGTGAGAAAATATGAGATCGAAATAGCTACGACAAAGCCTGCAAGTAATCCAATCTATCCCAAACTGCATAATGCTATGCATTATGCTTCATTTATACTCCTTTACTCAATGAGCACTAATGATCAGTTTAGAATGATCATTTTAACTAGCTGAGCAACTTCACATGTGCGCACTAAATCTTCTTTAACCTTTGATTTAGAGCTCCAAATGACATGAATCCAACACCCACGTTAAGCTAGCTTATTTTTCGATATTGTGACAATATTTTTGAGTGAAAGAGATACGACAAAGCCTTGAAGTAATCCAATGAATCCCAAACTGCGTGATGTTAGACATTATGCTTCATTTATACGCCTTTACTCAATGACCACCAATGATACACTACAAGAAAACATTAATATTTCCGACGGAAATATTATCATCGGAATAATCCAACGGTTAGTTGACGGTGTTCTGACGGATTACCGAGTGAACACACGTCGTCGGTATTCCGTCGGTGATGCTTCATTTATACGCTTTTACTCAATGTGCACCAATGATCAGTTTAGAATGGTCGTTTTAACTATTTGATCAACATAACATGTCCACTCTAAATCGTCCTTAACTTTGGATTTAGTGCTCAAGTTTCCATATTGTGACAACATTTGCCACTAAAAGAGCTACGACAAAGCCTTCAAGTACTCCAATGTATCCAAAACTGCGTGATGTCATGCATTATGCTTCATTTATAAGTCTTTACTCAGGGACCACCAATGATCAGTTTGGAATTATCATTTTAACTGACCGATAGAGTTCAAAATGATACTAATCAAACGCGCACATTAAGCTAGCTCAATTTTCTATATTGTGACAAAATTTGAGATATAAATAGCTACGACAAAGCCTTTAAGTAATCCAATCTATCCCAAACTGCGTGATGTTATGAATTATGCTTCATTTGTATGTCTTTACTCAATAAGCACCAACGATTAGTTTAGAATGATAATTTTAATTAGCTGATCAACTTGACATGCGTGCACTTAATCGTCTTTAACTTTTAATTAGAGCTCAAAATGACATGACTACAACGCCCACATTAAACGAGCTCAATTTTCCTTATTGTGATATAATTTGAGAATGAAAGAGCTACAAAGGAGCACGTGATGCCATGCATTATGCTTCATTTATAAGCTTTTACCAAAGAGCACAAACAATCAGTTTGGAATGATCATTTTAACTAGCTGATCAACTTGACATGTTCGCACTGCATCGTCTGTAACTTTTGATTTAGAGTTCAAAAGGACACGATTCCAACACCCAAGTTAAGCTAGCTCAATTTTCTATATTGTGACAAAATTTAAGACTGAAATAGCTACGAAAAAGCCTCCAAGTAATCCATACTATCCCAAACTGCGTGATCCCATGCATTATGCTTCATTTAAAAGCATTTACTCAAGGAGCACCAATTGTAGAATGATCATTTTAACTAGCTGATCAACTAGACATGTCCGCACTAAATTCTCTTTAACTTTTGATTTAGAGCCTAAAATGATATGAGTCCAACGCCAACGTTAATCTAGATCAATTTTTTATATTGTAGAACATTGGAGACTGAAAGAGCTATGAATAAGCCTCCAAGTAATCTAATGTATCCTAAGGTGTGTAATGCGAGGCATTATGCTTCATCTACAAACTTTTAGTCTAAGAGCACCAACGATCAGTTTAGAATGATCATTTAAACTGGTTGATAACCTTGACGTGTCCGCACTAAATTGTTTGTATCTTTTGATTTAGAGTTCAGATTGACACGAATCCAACGCCCACGTTAAGCTAGCTCAATTTTCTATCTTATGACAACATTTGAGACTGAAAGAGCTACGACAAAGCCATCAAGTAATCCAATGTATCCCAAACTGCGTGATGCCATGCATTATTCTTCGTTTATAAGCCTTTTCTCAAGTAGCACCAATGACCAGTTTAGAATGATCATTTTAACTGGCCGATCAACTTGACATGTCTGCACTAAATCATCCATAACTTTTGATTTAGAGTTCAAAAAAACACGAATCGAATACCCACGTTAAGCTAACGCAATTGTCTATATTGTGACAAAATTTAAAAACAAAAATAGCTATTACAATACCTCCAAGTAACCCAATCAATCCGAGAATGCGTGATGCCATGCACTATGTTTCGTTTATAAGCCTTTACTGAAGGAGCACCAATGATCAGTTTAGAATGATTATTTAGCTGTCCGATCACCTTGACATGTCCACACTAAATCGTCCGTAATTTTTGATTTAAAGTTCAAACTGACAAGAATCCATTGCCCACGTTCATCTAGCTCAATTTTCTATATTGTGATAAAATATAAGACTGAAATAGCTATGACAAATTCTGCAAGTAATCAAATCTATCCCAAACTGCGTGATGTAGTGCTTGTGTTTCATTTATAAGCCTTTATCAAGGAGCACCAATGATCAGTTTAGAATGATCATTTTAACTAGCTGACCAACATGACATGTATGCAACAAATTGGCTTTAACCATTGAATTAAAGCTCAAAATGACATGACTCCAACACCCATGTTAAGTTAGCTCAATATTCCATATTGTGACAACATTTGAGATTGAAAGAGCTACGAAAAAGCCTTCAAGTAATCCAATGTATCCCGAGCTGTGTGATGCCATGCATTATGTTTCATTTTTAAGCCTTTACTCAAAGAGCACTAGTGATCAGTTTAGAATGATCATTTTAACTGGCCAATCAACTTGACTTGTCCACACTAAATCGTCTTTTAACCATTGAATTAAAGTTCAAAATGACATGACCCCACCATCCACGTTAACCTAGCTCAATTTTTCATATTGTGACAACATTTGAGATTCAAAGAGCTACAAAAAGCCTTCAAGTTGTATCCCAAAATGCGTGATGCCATGCATTATTCTTCATTTACAAGCCTTTACTCAAAGAGCACCAATGGTCAGTTTAGAATGATTATTTTAACTATCTTAAGATGTCCGCACTAAATGGTATGTATTTTTTTGATTTAGAGTTCAAAATGACACGAATCCACCACCCATGTTAAGCAAGCTCAATTTTCGATATTGTGACAACATTTGAGATTGAAATAGCTACGAAAAAACCTCCAAGTAATCCAATGTATCCCAAACTGTGTGATGCCATGCATTATGCTTTATTTATAACCCTTTACTCAAAGACCACTAGTGATCAGTTTAAAATGATCGTTTTAACAGTCCGATCAACTTGACATGAACACAGTAAATCGTCCCTAACTTTTGATTTAAAGTTCAAAATGACACGAATCCACCACCCACGTTAAGCAAACTCAATTTTCTATATTGTGACAACATTTGAGTTCAAAATGACACGAATCCACCACCCACGTTAAGCAAACTCAATTTTCTATATTGTGACAACATTTGAGACTGAAAGAGCTACGACAACGCTTCCAAGTAATCCAATGTATCCCTAAATGCGTGATGCCATGCGTTATGCTTCATTTATAAGCCTTTACTCAATGAGCACCAATGATCAGTTTAGAATGATCATTTTAACTGGCCGATACTCTTGACATGTCCGCACTAAATCATATGTAACTTTCGATTTAGAGTTCAAAATGATGTTGAACTAGCTCAAGTTTCTGTATTGTGACAAAATTTAAGAGCGAAATAGCTACGACAAACCGTGCAAGTAATCCATTCTATCCCAAACTGCGTGATGTAATGCATTATGCTTCATTTAAAAGACTTTACTGAAGGAGCACCATTGACCAGTTTAGAATGATCATTTTAACTGGGCGATTAGAGTTTAAAATAACACGAATCCAATGCCTACGTTAAGCTAGCTCAATTTTCTATATTATGTCAATATTTGAAACTGAAAGAGCTATGACAAAGACTCCAAGTAATCCAATTTTTACCAAACTGCGTGATGCCATGCAATATGTTCATTTATAAGGATTTACTCAAAGAGCAACAGTGATCAGTTTAGAATGATCATTTTAACTGGCCGATTAACTTGATATGTCCGCACTAAATCTTCCGTAACTTTTGATTTAGAGTTCAAAATGACAAGAATCCACCACCCATATTAAGCTAGCTCAACTTTTTATATCGTGAATACATTTGAGAATGAAAGAGCTACGAAAAAGCCTCCAAGTAATCCAATCTGTCCTGAACTGCGTGATGCCATCATTATGCTTCATCTATATGCCTTTACTCAAGGACCACCAATGATCACTTTAGAATGATCATTTTAAATGGCCGATCAACTTGACATGTCCGCACTAAATCGTCCATAACTTTATATTTAGAGTTCACAATTACACAAATCCAACACCCACGTTAAGCTAGCTAAATGTTCTATATTGTGATAACATTTGAAACTGATAGAGCTAAGACAAAACCTACAGGTAATCCAATGTATCAAAAACTGCATGATGTCGTGCTTGTGTTTCATTTATAATCCTTTACTCAAAGAGCACCTGTGATCAGTTTAGAATGATCGTTTTAACTGGGTGATCAACTTGATATGTTCGCACTAAGTCGTCCGTAACTTTCAATTTAGAGTTCAAAATGACATGAATCCAACGCATATGTTAAGTTAGCTCAATTTTCTATATTGTAACAAAATTTAAGACCGAAATAGCTACGACAAAGCCTCCAAGGAATCCATACTATCCCAAACCTTGTGACGCCATGCATTATGCTTCATTTATAAGCCTTTACTCAAGTAGCACCATTGATCATTTTAGAATGATCATTTCAACTGGCCGATCAACTTGACATGTCCACACTAAATGGTCTGTAACTTTTGATTTAGAGTTCATAATTACACAAATCCAACACCCACGTTAAACTATTTCAATTTTCTATATTGTGACAAAATTTAAGACTGAAAGAACTACGACAAAGCCTCTAAGTAATCCAATGCATCCCAAATTGCGTGATGCCATGAATTACGCTTCATTTATTAGCCTTTCCTCAAGGAGCGCCAATGATCAATTTAGAATGACATTTTAACTAGCCGATCAACTTGACATTTCCGCACTACATTGTCAGTAACTATTGATTTAGAGTTTAAAATGACACGAATCCAAAGCGCACGTTAAGCAAACTCAATTTTCTATATTGTTACAAAATTTAAGACCGAAATAGCTATGACAAGGCCTCCAAGTAATCCATTCTATCCCAAACTGGGTGATGTCATGCATTATGCTTCATTAATAAGCCTTTACTCAAGGAGTACCAATGATTAATTTAGAATGCTCACTTTAACTGGCTAATCAACGTGACATGTCCTTCCTAAATCGTCTATAACTTTTGATTTAGAGTTCAGAATGACACGAATTCAACGCCCACGTTAAGCTGGTTGAATAGCCTATATATTCACAAAATTTAAGACCAACATAGATATGACAGATCCTCCAAGTAATCCTATCTATCCCAAAACTGCGTCATGCCATGCATTATGTTTTATTTATAAGCCTTTACTCAAGGAGCACCAATGATCAGTTTAGAATGATCATTTTAACTAGTTGATCAACTTGACATGTCTTCACTAATTCGTCTTTAACCATTAAAGTAGAGCTCAAAATGACATGAGTCCAAAGCCGACGTTGTGCTAGCTCAATTTTCCATGTTGTGACAACCTTAGAAACTGAAAGAGCTACTAGAAAGCTTCCAAGTAATCTTATGTATGCCAAACTACGTGATGCCATGAATTATGCTTCATTTATAAGTCTTTACTCATTGAGCACCATTGATCTGTTTACAATAATCATTCTAACTGGATTATCAAATTAACATGTTCGCACTAAATCATCTGTAACTTCTGATTAAGAGTTCTGAATGACACTAATCCAATGCCCACGTTAAGCTAACTCAATTTTCTATATTGTGACAACATTTGGGACTGAAAGAGAAACGAAAAAGTCTCCAAGTAATCCAATGTATCCCAAACTACGTGATGCCATGCATTATGCTTTATTCAAGGAGCACCAATGATCAGTTTAGAAGGATCATTTTAACTGGCTGGTCAACTTGACATGTCCGCATTAAATCGTGCTTAGCTTTCAATTTAGAGTTCAAAATGACTAGAATTCAATGCGCACGTTCAGCTACATCAATTTTCTGTATTGTGACAAAGGCTAAGACTAAAATACCTACTACAAAGCCTTCAAGTAATCCAATGTATCATAAACTGTGTGATGCCATGCATTATACTTTATTTATAACCCTTTACCCAAGGAGCACCATTGATCAGTTTAGAATTGTCATCTTAACGTGCTGATCAACTACATATCCGCCCTAAATCGCTCGTTTCTTTTGATTTAAAGTTCAAAATGACACGAATTTAACACCCACATTAAGCTAGCTCAATTTTGTATATTATGACAATAGTTGAAACTGAAAGAGCTACGATAAATCCTTCAATTAATCCAATGTATTCCAAACTGCATGATACCTAGAATTATGCCTCATTTATAAGCCTTTAATCAAGGAGAACCAGTGATCATTTTAGAATGATCATTTTAACTGGCCAATCAAATTTACATGTCCACTCTAAATAGTCTCTAACTTTTGATTTAGAGTTCAAAATGACATGAATCCAACACCCAAGTTAAACTAGCTCAATTTTCTATACTGTGACAATATTTAAGACCGAAATAGCTACGACAAAGCTTCCAAGTAATCCTTTCTATCCCAAACTCCGTTATACCATGCATTATGTTTTATTTATAAGCTTTTACTCAAGGGGCACCAATGATCAGTTTAGAATGATCATTTTTATTAGCTGGTCAATTTGACATGTCCACACTAAATCATCTTTAACCTTTGAATTAGAGCTCAATGACATGAGTCCAAAGTCGACGTCAAGCTAGCTCAATTTTCCATATTGTGACAACATTTGAGACTAAAAGAGCTAAGGAAAAGCCTCCAAGTAATCCAATGTATCCGAAAATGTGTGATGCCATGCATTATGCTTCATTTATAAGTCTTTACTCGAAGAGCACTAGTGATCTGTTTAGAATGATTATCTTAATTCGGCGATCAACTAGACATGTCCAAACTAAATCATCTGTAACTTTTGATTTAGAGCTTAGAATTACACAAATCCAACGCCCATGTTAAGCTAGCTCAATTTTCGATATTGTGACAAAATTTAAGCCCGAAATAGCTACAATAGAGCCTCCAAGTAATGCTATCTATCCCAAACTGCGTGATGCCCTGCATTATGTTTCATTTATAAGCCTTTACTCAAGTAGCACCAATGATCAGTTTAGAATGATCATTTTAACTAGTTGATCAACTTGACATGTCCGTACTAAATTGTCTTTAGCCTTTGAATTAGAGCTCAAAATGACATGAGTCCAAACCCGACGTTAATCTAGCTCAAATTTCCATATTGTGACAACATTTAAAACAGAAAAAGCTACGAAAAAGTCTCCAAGTAGTCCAATGTATCCCGAACTATGTGATGTCATGAATTATGCTACATGTATAAGTCTTTACTCAAGGAGCACCAATGATCAGTTTAGAACGATCATTTTAACTGGCTGCTCAACTTAACATGTCCACGCTAAATCGTCCTTAGCTTTCGATTTAGAGTTCAAAATGACTAGAATCCAATGCCCACGTTAAGCTAGCTCAAATTTCTATATCGGAAAGACGCGTGGATCTGCCCTTGAACTAATTCTTGATCTAATTCTTGAGCCCATATCGGAAAGATGCATGGATCTGTGGAAGTGCATGCATTGACCTATGATCATATATATATAAAAAGTTAGTATTTCAAAATTAAATAAATTTAATATAACATAGATGTCAATTAATTAAACATACATAATGTCGAACCCATATGTGGAACTCTTCCTCTCTTTTCGATGAAATGTCATCTTCCAAAAGATATGGATACGTACAACGAATGTGATCTTCAAACATGCTACAAAAGTAAATATGAAAAAATAATATATATTGCTTGATTAGAATTGAAATATAATAAATGCAATTGTTTTTATAGTATTTACCTCTCTAGTGGATGAAAATATTCACAATTCCGCAAAACATATGCATGTACATATTTGTATTCTTTTTTGGATAGCCATATTTCTTTACATTTACCATTTGGACGACCCATGTGCATAAATATAACCGGCACTCCGGGATCCGGATATACAGGGACGTTACCTTCATCGAATCTCGTAGACCTGTATATATATATATATTATTACACGATATATTCAGCAAAAAAATTTAATTATTTACCATTCATAATAAAATAATTAATTAATAAACAAAAGAATATATGGTACCTTTTTTTGGTGCGTATGTGGGCAGCAAAGTAATGCATATTGTTTGTTCTTTGCCTTGCTTTTCAATTTTTTAAAAAACCTTTCAAATGGATACATCCACCTATATTGCACAGGTCCACCCAGTTCAGCTTCGTATGGTAGATGTATAGGAACGTGCTCCATGACGTCGAAAAATGTAGGTGGAAAGAACTTCTCCAAATTGCACAAAATTATGACTATATTTCCTTCAGAATTCGGACACGACTTTGTTGTAATGACCTGGAGCATAGATCACAGAAAAATCCTCCAATCCCTACAATATTACCATCTAGAATTAATTAGTACATGCAATTATTATTAATTTACGTACTTATAATATAAAATATATTTATAAGTATATATATACCTCATAATGCTAGATAAATGTTTCGTCATAAAAGTTCTGCAAATATAAAAGGGAGTGGCCTTTCCATAAAAACATGGCAGTCATGGCTTTTCATTCCCAAGAACTTCAGTCCATCCATATCCACACAATTTGCTAAATCTGCCGCGTAGCGGTCCGGAAATTTGACATCATTTTTGATACGTTCCAATAAGCGTTCTTTCAATTTTTGTGTCAATCGAAATATAGGGAATGGAGCATTACCACGACCATCCACGTGCAACTCTTTTCGAGAGCAAAACTTCACAATATCCAACTTTGACTTAACTATATCTTTTGATTTCTCTTTCATATTCATAACAGTATTAATGATGTTATCCAAGAAATTCTTCTCTATATGCATCACATCAATATTATGTCGCATTTTAAGATCCATCCAGTACGAAATATGCTTTCTTTGTGCCAATTATGCCAGCTGACATAACGTTCTTCTTTACTTTCGTGACTGTTTCCTCCGCAGTCAGATGTTTTTAGAGAATTGACAGTTTTATTCGCTAGTATAAAACTTGTTCGGCTGTTAATGATAGTGGAGGATAGTCATTCAAAGCGTCCTTCCCCTTTAAAAAATTTGTTTATTTTTCCGTAACGGATGACCCTTAGGAAGAAACCTTCTGTGACAATCAAACCAACACGTCTTTCTACCATTTGGTAGTTGAAATGCCTTCGTATCATCCATACAAATTGGACAATTAATCAAAGTCTACCATGCGTTGTCCATCCTGACAACATTCCATAAGCGGGAAAATCACTTATCATCCACAATAACAAGACTTTAAGATTGAAGTTTTGATTCAACGATACATCGTATGCATCAACTTCTGTAGACCACACTTCTTTCAACTCATCAATTAAATGTTAGAGGAATATATCCAGACTAGCACGCGGATTATTTGGCCCCAAATTTAGAATTGTTAGGAACAAGTTTTCTTTCTTTATACACATATCCGGTGGCAAGTTATATGGAGTGATAATCATCGGCCATAATGAATGATTACAAGATATTCCAAATGGATTGAACCCATTAGTACATAAGCTAATATAAAAGTTTTCGAGATTCAGCAGCAAATCTAGGATGTAGATATTGAAAATTTTTCCACTGCGCAGCATCAGATGGAAGACTCATTTCTCGGTCTTCTGCTTCATGCTCTACGTGCCACATCATTGCCTCTATGGTTTTCTCGTTTTGATACATTCTTTTAATTATGCCGCCTATAGGTAAATACCTCATACGACAGAAATGTATTCTCGTCCTGCCCTCACTTGGCCTATATCAGGGGGAATCGCAAAATTTAAATTTTTCCCATTTCTCATCTTCTTTCCAGAAGATCATACAATTGTGAACACACACGTCAATTGTATAAAACAGGAGGCCTAAATTTCACATAAATGTTTCGGTTTCATAATATGAACCCATTGCCTGATTCTTCTCGGGAAAATATTTTTTAAACAGCTTCGGCCAAGAATCCATGCATTTTTCTGGTAGATTAAAATCAGACTTAATGTTCATGCATTTTTCTGGTAGATTAAAATCAGACTTAATGTTCATGCACCGAGCAGCTAAAGATAATTGTGAGTGCCCTTCATGAGAACCATCATACAATGGATTTTTCACAGCTTCTAACATGTTGTCAAAATATTTTGCTTCTTCATTAGGTTCTTCTTCATTATTATATTCTTCCTCGTTCTTATTATAGTACAGATCATCAGTCATTGTCTAACGAAATGCATCCGTCACCATTTCAACATATCTATTACCATATGTACCAACTGTTTCATCACTAGTACCACACGTACCTTCTTGATTTCTTTGGACATCACCCCGACTATTCATCCCTAACTGATCATTTAGCTCTTCTCCATAATTATACCAAATATAATAATTTAGCATAAATCCTCGACTTTATAGATAACTCCATATTTTCCGTCCCGGAATAAATTTATCGTTTTTACAATTAATATAAGGATAGAAAAACTTACCTCTACTTCTTTGAGTTATTGGTTGACTACTTGTAAAATTCATGAACTCCTCCATGCCTTGTGCAAATTCTGCAGATATATTTCTTGTTTGATTATCAATCGTTTTGTACATCCAGTCTCTCGAATTATTATAATTTCCCCACATGTTTGAAGTTTTTTTCCCTTCGATTCTACAAATGAGAAAATGGGATGGGGCATATATATGCAACATTTTTCAACTACTTTGCCACTACTTTGCGACTCCTTTGCCACTGCTTTGCCACTACTTTGCGACCACAATAGTGTATTCGCTTAGAAGTCGGTATACCTAACATGCACATGTTTTTTATGTTGTCACTTTGACACCATTTTGTGACTGAAGAGCCACTCCATATGTAGTCACAAATTGGTCGCATATTTAGCGACCAATATGAGACTAACATGTGATTCTTCCACAAGTAGTCGCTAATCCAGTCGTAGTTTAGTCGCTTAATGGTTGCGTATTGCAACCAATATGCGACTACACGTTTTAGTCACACTTTTGTGACCACTTTCCGACTACATTTCTGTAGTCGCAAATTGGTCGCAAAACCATGGCAAATGTGGTCGCCAAAATATGGGACCACATATGTAGTCGCAAAATGCAGTGGCATTTTGGCAGTTTTCTTGTAGTGTAACTATCTATCCCAAACTCAGTTATGCCATGCCTTATGTTTAATCCTTTACTCAAGGGACACCAATCATCAGTTTAGAATGATCATTTTAATTAGCTGGTCAACTTGACATGTCCGCACTAAATCGTCTTAACCGTTGAATTAGAGTTCGAAATGAAATGAGTCCAAAGCCAACACTAAACTAGCTCAATTTTCCATATTGTGACAACATTTGAGACTGAAAGAGCTATGCAAAAGCCTCCAAGTAATCCAATGTATCCCAAACTTCGTGATGCAATGCATTATGCTTCATTTATAATCCTTTACTCAAAGAGCACCAGTGATCCGTTTACAATGATTATTCTAATTGCGCGATCAACTTGACATGTCCGAACTAAATTGTCTGTAACTTTTGATTTAGAGCTCAAAATTACACGAATCGAGCGCCCACGTTAAGCGAGCTCAATTTTCTATATTATGACAACATTTGAGACTGAAAGAGCTACGGCAAAGACTCCAAGTAATCCAATGTATCCCAAACTGTGTGATGCCACGCTTTATGCTTCAATTATAAGCCTTTACTCAAGGAGCACTAGTGATCAATATAGAATGATAATTTTAACCAGCCGATGAACTTGACATGTCCGCACTAAATCGTCCTTAACTTTTGATTTAGAGTTCAGAATGATACGAATTCATTGTCCACATTAAGCTAGCTCAATTTTTCATATTGTGACAATATTTGAGACTAAAAGAGCTACGACAAAGCCTCCAAGTAATCCAATGTATCGCAAACTTGGTGATACCATGCATTATACTTCATTTATAAGCTTTTACTGAAGGAGCACCAATGATCAGTTTACAATGATCATTTTAACAGGCAGATCAACTTGACATGTCTGCACTAAATCGTATGTAACTTTTGATTTAGAGTTCAAAATGACAGGAATCCAATGTCCACATTAAGCTAGCTAAATTTTCTATCTTGTGACAAAATTTAAAACCTAAATAGGTACGACCAAGCCTCCAAGTAATCCATTCTACCAAAACTGCTTTATGACATGCATTATGCTTCATATATAAGCCTTTAACCAAGGAGCACCATTGATCAGTTAAGAATGATCATTTTAATTGGCCGATCAACTTGACATGTCCGCACTAAATTATCTGTAACTTTCGATTTAGAGTTCAAAATGACTGGAATCCAATGCGCACGTTAAGCTAGCTCAATTCTCTATACTGTGACAAAATTTAAGACCAAAATAGCTACGACAAAGCCTCTAAGTGATCCATTCTATCCCAAATTGTGTGATGCCATGCATTATGCTTCATTTTTAAGCCTTTAATCTAGGAGTACCATTGACTTGTTTAGAGTGATCATTTTAACTAGCCGATCAACTTGACATGTCCATACTAAATCGTCAGTTACTTTTGATTTAGATTTCAGAATGAAACGAAACCAACGATCATGTTAAGCTTGCCCAATTTTCTATATTATGACAACATTTGACACTGAAAGAGTTACGACAAGGACTCCAAGTTATCCAATGTATCCCAAACTGCGTGATGACAAGCATTTTGCTTCATTTTTAGCCTTTATTCAATGAGCGCCAATGACCAGTTTAGAATGATCATTTTAACTGGCCGATCAACTTCATATGTCCGCACGAAAACGTCCATAACTTCTGATTTAGAGTTCAGAATGACATGAATCCAACGCCCGCGTTAAGCTAGACAAATTTTCTATATTGTGACAAATTTGAAACTGAAAGAGCTACGACAAACATTCCAAATTATCCAATGTATCCTAAACTGCGTGATGCCATGCATTATGCTTCGTTTATAAGTCTTTACTCCAAGAGCACCAATGATCTGTTTAGAATGATTATTTTAATTGGGATCAACTTGACATGTCCGAACTAAATCATCTGTAACTTTTGATTTAGAGCTCAGAATGACACGAATCGATCGCCCACGTTAAGCTAGCTCAATTTTATATATTATGACAACATTTGAGAATGAAAGAGCTACGACAAAGCCTCCAAGTAATCCAATGTATCACAAACTACGTGATTCCATGCCTTATGCTTTATTTATAAGCCTTTACTCAAGGAGCACTAATGATCAATTTAGAATGATCATTTTAACTACCCGATCAACTTGACATGTCCGCACTAAATCGTCCTTTACTTTTGATTTAGAGTTCAGAATGATACGAATCCAATATCCACGTTAATCTAGGTCAATTTTCCATATTGTGATAACATTTGAGACTGAAGGAGCTACGACAAAGCCTCCAAGTAATCCAATGTATCCCAAACTTGGTGATGCAATGCATTATGCTTCATTTATAAGCATTTACTGAAGGAGCACCAATGATCAGTTTAGAATGATCATTTTAACTGGCCGATCAACTTGACATGTCCGCACTAAATCGTGTGTAAGTTTTGATTTAGAGTTCAAAATGATAGGAATCCAATGCGCACGTTAATCTAGCTCAATTTTCTATACTGTGACAAATTTTAAGACCAAAATAGCTACGACAGAGCCTCCAAGTAATGCTATCTATCCCAAATTGCGTGATGCCCTTCATTATGTTTCATTTATAAGCTTTTACTCAAGGAGCACCAACGATCAGTTCAGAATGATCACTAACTAGCCGATCAACTTTACATATCCGTACCAAATCGTCCATGACTTTTGATTTAGAGTTTCGAAACTGCGTGATGTTTGGCATTATGCTTCATTTTTTAGCCTTTACTGAAGGAACGCCAATGACAAGTTTAAAATGATCATTTTAACAGGCCGATCAACTTTACATATCCGCACTAAAACGTCCATAACTTCTGATTTAGAGTTCAGAATGATATGAATCCAACGCCCACCTTAAGCTAGCTCAATTTTCTATATTAGACATCATTTGAATCTCAAAGAGCTACGACAAAGTCTCCAAGTTATCCAATGTATCCCAAATGGTGTGATGCCATGCATTACGCTTCATTTATAAGCCTTTACTCAAAGGGTACCAATGATCCGTTTAGAATCATTTTTTTAATTGGGCGATCAACTTGACATGTCCGATGTAAATTTTTATTTAGGGCTCAGAATGACACGAACCGAACACTCACGTTAAGCTAGCTCAATTTTATATATTATGACAACATTTGAGACTGAAAGAGCTACGACAAAGCCTCCAAGTAATTCAATGTATCCCAAACTCCGTGATGCCATGCTTTATGCTTTATTTATAAGCCTTTACTCAAGGAGCACTAATGATCAATTTAGAATGATCATTTTAACTAGCTGATCAACTTGACATTTCCGCACTAAATTGTCCTTAACTTTTGATTTAAAGTTCAGAATGATACGAATCCAATGTCCACGTTAAGCTAGCTCAATTTTCCATATTGTGACAATATTTGTGACTGAAAGAGCTACGACAAATCCTCCAAGTAATTTAATGTATCCCAAACTTGGTGATGCCATGCATTATGCTTCATTTATAAGCCTTTACTGAAGGAGCACCAATTATCAGTTTAGAATGATCATTTTAACTGGCTATAATTTTCTATATTCTGACAAAATTTAAGACCGAAATAGCTACAACAAAGCCTCTATGTAATCCACTCTATCCCAAACTGCTAGATACCAGCCATATGATTGATTTATAACCCTTTACTCAAGAAGCACCAATGACAAGTTGAAAATGATAATTTTAATTCGCCGATTAACTTGACATGTCCGCACTAAATCGTTTGTAACTTATGATTTAGAGTTCAGAATGTCACGGCTTCAATGCCCACATTAAGCTAGCTCAATTTCCTATATTATCACAACATTTGAGACGTAAAGAGCTATAACAAAGCCTCCAAGTTATCCAATCTATCCCAAACTGCGTGATGTCATGCATTATGCCTCATTTATAAGCCTTTACTCAAGGAGCACCAATGATCAGAGTAGAATAACCAGTTTAACTTGCGGATCAACTTGACATGTCTGCACTAAATCATCCGAAACTTTATATTTACAGTTCAGATTGATACGAATCCAACGTCCACATTAATCTAGCTCAAGTTTTTTTATTGTGATAAAAGTTTAGACCAAAATAGCTTCGAAAAACGTCCAAGAAATCTTATGTATGTAACTTGGTGATGTCATGCATTCTGCTTCATTTATAAGCCTTTACTTAAGGAACACCAATGATCAGTTTAGAATAATCATTTTAACTGGCCGATCAACTTGACATGTATGTATGTAACTTTTGAATTTGAGTTCAAAATGACAAGAATCCAACGCCCACATTAAGCTAGCTCAATTTTCAATATTGTATCAAAATTTAAGACCGAAATAGCTACTACCAAGCCTCAAAGTAATCCATTCTATTCAAACTGCGTGATGCTATGCAGTATGCTTCATTTATAAGCCTTTAATTAAGCAGCACCACTGACCAGTTTTGAATGATCATTTTAACTTGCCAATCAACTTGAAATTTCTGCACTAAATCGTCCTTAACTTTTTATTTAGAATTTAGAATGACACGAATTCAATGCCCATGTTAAGCTTTCTCAATTTTCAATATTATGACAACATTTCAGACTGAAAGAGCTACGACAAAACCTCCAAGTAATCTAATGTATCCCAAACTGCGTGATGTCATGCATTATGCTTCATTCATAAGACTTTACTGAAGGAGTACCAAGTAATCCATTCTACCCAAACTACGTGATGCCATGCATTATGCTTCATTAATAAGCCATTAATCAAGGAGCACCATTGATAAGTTTAGAATGATCATTTTACAGTTCAGAACTACGTGATGCCATGCATTATGCTTCATTAATAAGCCATTAATCAAGGAGCACCATTGATAAGTTTAGAATGATCATTTTACAGTTCAGATTGATACGAATCCAACGTCCACATTAATCTGGCTCAAGTTTTTTTATTGTGATAAAACTTTAGACCAAAATAGCTTCGAAAAAGCGTTCAAGAAATCTAATGTATCCCAAACTTGGTGATGTCATGCATTATGCTTCATTTATAAGCCTTTACTTAAGGAAAACCAATGATCAGTTTAGAATAATCATTTTAACTGGCCGATCAACTTGACATGGCCGTATGTAAATTTTGAATTAGAGTTCAAAATAACAAGAATCTAACGCCCACATTAAGCTAGCTCAATTTTCAATATTGTATCAAAATTTAAGACCGAAATAGCTACTAGCAAGCCTCGAAGTAATCCATTCTATTCAAACTGCGTGATGCCATGCATTATGCTTCATTTATAAGCCTTTAATTAAGGAGCACCACTGACCAGTTTTGAATGATCATTTTAACTTGCCAATCAACTTGAAATTTCTACACTAAATCGTCCTGAACTTTTTATTTAGAACTTAGAATGACACGAATTCAATGCCCATGTTAAGCTTTCTCAATTTTCAATATTATGACAACATTTCAGACTGAAAGAGCTACGACAAAACCTCCAAGTAATCCAATGTATGCCAAACTGCGTGATGTCATGCATTATGCTTCATTCATAAGACTTTACTGAAGGTGCACCAAGTAATCCATTCTACCCAAACTACGTGATGCCATGCATTATGCTTCATTAATAAGCCATTAATCAAGGAGCACCATTGATAAGTTTAGAATGATCATTTTATTGGCCGATCAACTTGACATGTCTACACTAAATTTTCCGTAACTTTCAATTTAGAGTTCAAAATGACAGGAATCTAACGCGCACGTTATGGTTGCTTAATTTTCTATATTATGACAAAATTTAAGACTCCAATAACCAGCTTAGAATGATTATTTTAACTTGCTGATCAACCTTACATGCCCGCACTAAATCGTCCATTACTTTTTATTTAGAGTTTAGAGTGAAACGAATCCAACACCCACGTTAAGCTAGCTCAATTTTCTATATTATAACAACATTTGAAACTGAAAGAGTTACGACAAAGACTCCAAGTTATCCAATGTATCCCAAACTGTTTGATGCCAGGCATTATGCTACATTTATTAGCCTTTACTCAAGGAACACCAATGATCAGTTTAGAATGATCATTTTAACTGGCCGATAACCTTGACATGTCTGCACTAAAACGTACGTAACTTTTGATTTCGAGTTCAGAATGACACGAATCCAACACCCATGTTAAGCTAACTCAATTTTCTATATTGTGACAACATCTAAGACTCAAACAGCTATGAAAAAGCCTATAAGTAATACATTCTATCCCAACTGCATGATGCCATGCATTCTGCTTCACTAATAAGCCTTTACTCAAGGAGTATCAATGATCAGTTTAGAATAATCGTTTTAACTAGCCGATCAATTTGACATGTTCGCACTAAACGTCTATAACTTTTGATTTAAAGTTCAGAATGATAAGAATCCAATACCAACGTTAAACTACCTCAATTTTCTGTATTATGATAACATTTGAGATTGAAAGAGCTACGACAAAATCTCTAAGTAATCCAATGTATCGCAAACTGCGTAATGCCATGCATTATGCTTCATTTATAAGCTTTTACTAAATGAGCACCAAAGATCAGTTTAGAATGATCATTTTAACTAGCTGATAACCTTGACATCTCCGCACTAAATCATCCGTAACTTTAGATTTAGAGTTGAAAATGACAAGAATCCAACATGCACGTTAAGCTAGCTCAATTTTCTATATTGTGACAACATCTAAGACTCAAACAGCTATGAAAAAGCCTATAAGTAATCCATTCTATCCCAACTACATGATGTCATGCATTGTGCTTCATTGATAAGCCTTTACTCAAGGAGTATCAATGATCAGTTTAGAATAATCATTTTAACTAGCCGATCAATTTGACATGTCCGCACTAAACGTCTGTAACTTTTGATTTAGAGTTCAGAATGATAAGAATCCAATACCCACGTTAATGTAGCTCAATTTTCTGTATTATGATAACATTTGAGATTGAAAGAGCTACGACTAAATCTCCAAGTAATCAAATGTATCGCAAACTGCGTAATGCCATGCATTATGCTTCATTTATAAGCTTTTACTAAATTAGCACCAATGATCAGTTTAGAATGAATATTTTAACTAGCTGATAACCTTGACATGGCTGCACTAAATCATCCGTAACTTTATATTTAGAGTTGAAAATGACAAGAATCCAACATGCACGTTAAGCTAGCTCAATTTTCTATATTGTGACAAAATTTAAAACCGAAAAATAACTACGACAAAGCCTCCAAGTATTGCATTATATCCTAAATTGCATGATGTCATGCATTATGCTTCATTTATAAGCCTTTAATCAAGTAGCACCTTTGAGCAGTTTAGAATGATCATTTTAACTAGCCAATCAGCTTGACATGTCCGCACTAAAACGTCCATTATTTTTTATTTAGAGTTCCGAATGACAGGAATCCAACGCCCACATTAACCTAGCTCAATTTTCTATATTATGACAACATTTGAAACTGAAAGAGCTTCGTCAAAGACTCCAAGTTATCCAATGTATCCCAAACTGTGTGATACCAGGCATTATGCTTCATTTTTAGCCTTTACTAAAGGAGCGCCAATAACCAGTGTAGAATGATCATTTTAACTGGCCGATCAACTTGACATATCCGCACTAAAACGTTTGTAAGTTCTGATTTAAAGTTCAGAATGACACGAATCCAACATCCATGTTAAGCTAGCTCAATTTTCTATATTGTGACAATATTTGAAACTGAAAGAGCTACGACAAAGACTCCAAGTTATCCAATGTATCCCAAACTGCGTGATGCCAAGCATTATGTTTTATTTTTTAGCCTTTACTCAAGGAGCACTAATGATCAGTTCAGAATGATCATTTTAACTAGCTGATCGATTTGACATTTCCACACTAAAACTTCTTTAACCTTTGAATTAGAGCTCAAAATTAAATGAGTCCAACGCCCACGTTAACCTAGCTCAATTTTCCATATTGTGCAACATTTGATACTAAATGAGCTACGAAAAGCATCTAAGTAATCCAGTGTGTCCCAAACTCTGTGATGACATGCATTATACTTTATTTATAAGCCTTTAATCAAAGAGCACAAATAATGAGTTTAGAATGATCATTTTAACTGGCCGATAAACTTGACATGTCCGCACTAAATCGTCTGTAACTTTCAATTTAGAGTTCAGAATGTCATGAATCCAACATGCACGTTAAGCTAGCTTAATTTTCTCTAGTAGAAAAAACTTTAAGACCGAAATAGCTACGAAAAGGCTTCCAAGTAATCCATTCTATTCCAAACTTCGTGATGCTATGCATTATGCTTCATTAATAAGCCTTTCCTCAAGGAGCAGCAATCATCAGTTTAGAATGAACATTTCAACTGCCCGATCAACTTAACATGTATGCACTAAATCTTCTGTAACTATTGATTTAGAGTTCATAATAATATGAATCCAATGCCCACGTTAAGCTAGTTCAATTTTCTATATTGTGATAACATTTGAAACTGAATGAGCTACGACAAAGCCTCCAAGTGATCCAATGTATCCCAAACTGCGTGATGCCATGCATTATGCCTCATTTATAAGCCTTTACTCAAGGAGCACCAATGATCAGTTTAGAATGATCATTTTAACTGGCTGATCAATTTGAAATTTCCGGCCTAAATTGTCACTAAATTTTGATTTAGAGTTCCATCTGATATAAATCCAACGCGCATGTTAATGTAGCTCAATTTTCTATATTTTGACAAAATTTAAGATCGAAATAGCTACAACAAAGCCTCTAAGTAATCCACTCTATCCCAAACTGCTAGATACCATGCCATATGATTCATTTAGAAGCCTTTACTCAAGAAGCACCAATGACTAATTTAAAATGATCATTTTAAGTCGCCGTTTAACTTAACATATCCGCACTAACAAAGCATCCAAGTAATCCAATGTATCCCAAACTGCATGATGTCATGCATTATGTTTCATTTATAAGCCTTTACTCAAGGAGCACCAATGATCAGTTTAGAATGATCATTTTAACTTGTGGATCAACTTGACATGTCTGCACTAAATCGTCCGACTTTTTATTTACAGTTCAGATTGATACGAATCCAACGGCCACATTAATCTAGCTCAAGTTTTTTTATTGTGATAAAATTTAAGACCAAAATAGCTTTGAAAAAGCGTCCAAGTAATCTAATGTATCCCAAACTTGGTGATGACATGCATTATGCTTCATTTATAAGCCTTTACTGAATCAGCACCAATGATCACTTTAGAATGATCATTTTTACTAGCAAATCAACTTGACATGTCTGTATGTAACTTTTGAATTAGAGTTCAAAATGACAGGAATCCAACGCCCACGTTAAGATATCTCAATTTTCTATATTGTGACAAAATTTAAGACCACAATAGCTATGACCAAGCCTCCAAGTACTCCATTCTACTCAAACTGTGTGATGCCATGCATTATGCTTCATTTATAAGCCTTTAATCAAGGAGCACCATTGACCAGCTTAGAATGATCATTTTAACTTGCCAATCAAATTGAAATTTCCGCACTAAATCGTCTGCAACTTTTTATTTAGAGTTTAGATTGACACGAATCCAATGCCCATGTTAAGCTTGCTCAATTTTCAATATTATGACAACATTTTAGACTGAAAGAGCTACGAAAAATCCTCCAAGTAATAGAATGTATCCCAAAATGCGTGATGCCATGCATTATACTTCATTCATAAGCCTTTACTAAAGGAGCACCATGTAATCCATTCTACCCAAACTATGTCATGTCATGCATTATGCTTCATTTATAAGCCATTAATCGAGGAGCACCATTGATAAGTTTAGAATGATCATTTTAATTCGCCGATCAACTTGACATGTCCGAACTAAATTGTTTGTACCTTTCAATTTAGAATGTAAAATGACAGGAATCCAACGCGAACGTTTAACTAGCTCAATTTTCTACATTGTGACAAAATTTAAGACTCCAATAATCAGTTTCGAATGATCATTTTAACTTGCTGATCAAGAATACATTTCTGCACTAAATCGTCCATAAATTTTTATTTAGAGTTTAGAATGAAACGAATCCAACATCCACGTTAAACTAGCTCGATTTTCTATATTATGGCAACATTTGAAACTGAAAGAGTTAAGACAAAGACTCCAAGTTATCCAATGTATCCCAAACTGTGTGATACCCGGCATTATGCTATATTTATTAGCCTTTACTCAAGTAGCACCAATGATCAATTTAGAATGATCATTTTAACTGGCCGATAACCTTGACATGTCCGCACTAAAACGTTCGTAACTTTTGATTTAGAGTTTAGAATGATACGAATCCAACACCCATGTTAGGCTAACTCAATTTTCAATATTGAGACAACATCTAAAATACAAACAGCTCTCAAACGTCTCCAAGCAATCCATTCTATCCCAACTGCATGATGCCATGCATTGTGCTTCATTGATAAGCCTTTACTCATGGAGTACCAATGATCAGCTTAGAATAATCATTTTAACTACCCGATCAATTTGACATGTCCGCACTAAATCGTCCGTAACTTTTGATTTAGAGTCCAGAATGATACGAATCCAATGCCCACATTAAGCTAGCTCAATATTCTGTATTATGATAACATTTGAAACTAAAACAGGTACGACAAAACCTCCAAGTAATCCAATATATCCCAAACTGCGTGATGCCATACATTATGCTTCATTTATAAGCTTTTACTAAATGAACACCAATGATCAGTTTAGAGTAATCATTTTAACTAGATGACCAACTTGACATGTACGCACTAAATCATCCATAACTTTCGATTTACAGTTGAAAAAGACAAGAATCCAACGCGCACGATAAGCTAGCTCAATTTTCTATATTGTAACAAAATTTAAGACCGAATTAACTACGATAAAGCCTCCAATTAATCCATTATATCCTAAATTACGTGATGTCATGCATTATGCTTCATTTATAAGCCTTTAATCAAGTAGCACCATTGAGCAGTTTATAATGATCATTTTAACTAGCCGATCAGCTTGACATTTCCGCACTAAAAAGTCCGTTATTTTTGATTTAGAGTTCCGAATGAAACGAATCCAACGCCCACGTTAAGCTAGCTCAATTTTCTATATTATGAGAACATTTGAAACTGAAAGAGCTTCGAAAAAGACTCCAAGTTATCCAATGTATCCCAAACTGCATGATGCTAGGCATTATTCTTCATTTTTAGCCTTTACTCAAGGAGCGCCAGTGATCAGTTTAGAATAATCATTTTAAATGGCTGATCAATTTGATATGTCCGCACTAAAACGTCCGTAACTTCTGATTTAGAGTTCAGAATGACACGAATCCAATGCCCACGTTAAGCTAGCTCAATTTTCTATATTGTGACGACATTTGAAACTGAAAGAGCTACGACAAAGAGTTCAAGTTATCCAATGTATCCCAAATTGCGTGATGCCGAACATTATGTTTCATTTTTTAGCCTTTACTCAAGGAGCACTAATGATCAGTTCAGAATAAATATTTTAACTAGCTGATCAACTTGACATTTCTGCAGTAAAACGTCTTTAACTTTTGAATTAGAGTTCAAAATTACATGAGTCCAACGCCCACGTTAAGCTAGCCTAATTTTCCATATTGTGCAACATTTGATACAGAATGAGCTACGAAAAGCCTCCAAGTAATCCAGTGTCTCCTAAACTCTTTGATGCCATGCATTATATTTCATTTATAAGCCTTTACTCAAGGAGCATCAAAGATTAGTTTAGAATGATCATTTTAACTGGCCGATAAACTTGACATGTATGCACTAAATCGTCTGTAATTTTTGATTTAAAGTTCAAAATGACACGAATCCAACACCCACATTAAGCTATCTCAATTTTCTACATTATGACAACATTTGAGACATGAGTCCCCATTGGTGCACCAAGGATCATTTTAACTAGCTGATAACTTTCATGTCCACACTAAATCGTCTATAATTTTTCTTTAGAGCTCAAATTGACATGAGTCCAATGCTCACGTTAAGCTAGCTGAATTTTCCGTATTGTGACAACATTTGAGAGTGAAAGAGCTACGAAAAAGCCTCCAAGTAATCCAATGTCTCCCAAACTGCCTGATGCCATGCATTATAATTTATTTATAAGCCTTTTTTGAAGGAGCACCAATGATCAGTTTAAAATGATCACTTTAACTGGCCAAACAAGTTGACATGTCCGGTTTAAATCATCCGTAACTTTTGATTTAGAGTTCGAGATTATACGAATCCAATGCCGACATTAAACTAGTTCAATTTTCTATATTGTGACAAAATTTAAGACAAAAATAGATACGAAAAAGCCTCCAAGTAATCCAATCTATCCCAAACTGCGTGAAGCCATGCATTATGCTTCATTTATAAGCCTTTACTCCAGGAGTACCAATGATCAGTTTAGAATGATCATTTTAACTAGCTTATCAATTTCACATGTCCGCACTAAAACGTCTTTAACCATTGAATTAACGCTCAAAATGACATGAGTCCAATGACCAGGCTAAACTAGCCCAATTTTCCATACTATAACAACATTTGAGACTGAAAGAGCTACGAAAAAACCTCAAAGTAATACAATGTGTCCCAAACTCTATGATGCCATACATTATACTTCATTTATAAACTTTACTCAAAGAGCACCAATGATGACTTTAGAATGATCGTTTTAATTGGCCGATAAACTTGACATGTCCGCACTAAATTATTTGTAACTTTTGATTAAAAGTTCAAAATGTCATGAATCCAACGTGCACGTTAAGGTAGCTCAATTTTTTTTATTATGACAAACTTTATGACCGAATAAGCTACGAAAAAGCTTCCAAGTAATCCATTCTATCCCAAACTGCGTGATGTCATGAATTATGCTTCATTAATATGCCTTTCCTCAAGGCACAACAATCATCAGTTAAGAATGAACATTTTAATTGGCCGATCAACTTGACATGTCCGTACTAAATCGTCTATAACTATTAATTTAGAGTTCAGAATAATACGAATGCAATTCCCACGTTAAGCTAGTTTAATTTCCTATATTGTGATATCATTTGACACTGAATGAGCTACGACAAAGCCTCCAAGTAATCCAATGTATCCCCAACTGCATTATGTCATGCATTATGCTTCATTTATAAGCCTTTACTCAAGGAGCACCAATGATCAGTTTGGAATGATCATTTTAACTGGCTGATCAACTTGATATTTCTGGCCTAAATCGTTAGTAACTTTTAATTTAGAGTTCCAAATGATATAAATCCAACGCGCATGTTAAGCTACCTCAATTTTCTATATTTTGACAAAATTTAAGACCGAAATAGCTACAACACCTCTAAGTAATCCACTCTATCCCTAACTGCTAGATACCATGCCATATGATTCATTTATAATCCTTCACTCAAAAATCACCAATGATGAGTTTAAAATGATCATTTTAATTCGCCGATTAACTTGACATGTCTGCATTAAATCGTCCGTAACTTTTGATTTAGAGTTCAGAATGTCATGAATTCAACGCCCACGTGAAGCTAGCTCAATTTCCTATATTATGACAACAGTTGAGACATAAGGAGCTACAACAAAGCTCGAAGTAATCCAATGTATCTCAGACTGCCTGATGCCAAGCTTTATGTTTCATTTATAAGCCTTTACTCAAGGAGCACTAATGATCAGTTCAGAATGATCATTTCAACTTGCGGATCAACTTGACATCTCTGCACTAAATCGTCCGAAACTTTTTATTTAAAGTTCAGATTGAAACGAATCCAACGACCACGTTAATCTAGCACAAGTTTTTTTTATTGTTATAAAATTTAAGACCAAAATAGCTATGAAAAAGTCTACAAGTAATCAATCTATCCCATATTGCGTGATGCCATGCATTATGGTTAATTTCTAAGCCTTTACTCAATGACCACCAATGATCAATTTAGAATGACCATTTAAACTGGCTATCAACTTTAACATGTTTGCACTAAATCGTTTGTAACTTTTGATTTAGAGTTCAGAATTACAAGAATCCAACGCTCACATTAAACTAGCTCAGTTGTCTATATTGTGATAAATTTTAAGACCGAAATAGGTATGACAAAGCCTCCAAATAATCCAATCTTTCCCAAAGTGCATGATGCCATGCATTATGCTTCATTTGTAAACCTTTGCTCACTGAGCACCAATGATCATTTGAGAATGATCAATTTAACTGGCCGATAAACTTCACATGGCCGCATCAAAACGTCCATAACTTTTGATTTAGAGTTCAAAATGACATGAATCCAACGCCCACGTTAAGCTAGCTAAATTTTCTATACTATGACAACATTTGAGACTGATACAGCTGTGACAAAGCCTTCAAGTAATCCAATCTATCCCAAACAGCGTGATGCCATGAATTATGTCTCATTTATAATCCTTTACTCATGGAGCACCAATGATCAGTTCAAAATGATCTTTTTAACTAGCTGATCAACTTGACATTTCCGCACTAAAACGTCTTTAACCTTTGAATTAGAGCTCAAAATGGTAGGAGTCAACAACCCATGTTAAGCTAGCTCAATTTTACATATTGTGGCAGCATTTGACTCTGAATAAGCTACGAAAAGCCTCCAAGTAATCCAATGTGTCCCAAACTCTGTGATGTCATGCATTATACTTCATTTATAAGCCTTTACTCAAGGAGCACCAATGATGAGTTTAGAATGATCATTTTAACTTGCCGATAAACTTGACATGTCAGCACTAAATCGTTTGTAATTTTTTATTTACAGTTCAAAATGACAAAAATCCAACGCCCATGTTAAGCTAGCTCAATTTTCTATACTGAGACAACATTTTAGACCGAAAGAGCTACGAAAAAGCCTCCAAGTAATCCAGTGTATCCCGAACTGCGTGATGCCATGCATTATGCTTTGTTTATAAGCCTTTACTCAAGGAGCCCCAAAGATGAATTTAGAATGATCATTTTAACTAGCCAATAATTTTGACATGTCTGCACTAAATCTTCTGTAACTTTTGATTTTGAGTTCAAAATGACATGAACCCAACGTGCACGTTAAGCTAGCTCAATTTTCTATATTGTGACAAACTTTAAGACTGAAATAGCTACGACAAAGCATCCAAGTAATCTATTCTATCTCAAAACTGCGTGATACCATGCATTATGCTTCATTTATAAGCCTTTACTTAAGGAGCACCAATCATAAGTTTGGAATGAAAATTTTAATTGGCCGATCAACTTGACATGTCCGCACTAAATTGTCTGTGACTTTTGATTTAGAGTTCAAAATGTCATGAATCCAACGCGCACGTTAAGCTAGCTCAATTTTCAATATTATGACAAACTTTAAGACTAAATAAGCTACGAGCAAGCTTCCAAGTAATACATTCTATCTCAAACTGCGTGATGCCATGCATTATTCTTCATTGATAAGCCTTTCCTCAAGGAGCAGTAGTCATCAGTTTAGAATGAACATTTTAATTGGCCTATCAACTTGACATGTCCACACTAAATCATCTGTAACTATTGATTTAGAGTTCAGAATAATACGAATCCAATGCCCACGTTAAACTAGTTCAATTTTCTATATTGTGATAACATTTAACACTGAATGAGCTACAACAAAGCCATCAAGTAATTCAATGTATCCGAAACTGCGTGATGCCATGTATTATGCTTTATTTATATGCCTTTACTCAAGGAGCACTAATGATTAGTTTAGAATGATCATTTTAACTAGCTGATCAACTAGACATTTCCGGCCTAAATCGTCAGTATCTTTTAATTTAGAGTTCCAAAAGATACAAATCCAACGCGCACGTAAGCTAGCTCAATTTTCTATATTTTGACAAAAATTAAGACCGAAATAGCTACAACAAAGCCTCTAAGTAATCCACTCTATCCCAAACTGCTAGATATCATGCCATATGATTCATTTATAAGCCTTTACTCAAGAAGCACCAATGATCAGTTTAAAATGATCCTTTTAATTCGTCGATTAACTTGACATGTCCGCACTAAATCGTCTGTAACTTTTGATTTAGTGTTTTGAATCTCAGGAATTCAAAGCCCACGTTAAGCTAGCTCAATTTCCTATATAATGACAACATTTAAGACGTAAGGAGCTACAACAAAGCCTCCAAGTAATCCAATGTATCCCAAACTGTGTGATGCCATGCATTATGCTTCATTTATTAGCCTTCACCTCAAGGAGCACCAGTTCATATTGACACGAATCCAATGGCCACGTTAATCTAGCACAAGTTTTTTATTGTTATAAGACCAAAATTGCTACGAAAAAGCGTCCAAGTAATCAATCTATCCCATACTGTATGATGCCATGCATTATGGTTAATTTATAAGCCTTTACTCAATGAACACCAATGATCAATTTAGAACGACCATTTTAACTGGCCGATCAACTTTAACATGTCTGCACTAAATCGTCCTTAACTTTTGATTTAGATTTCAGAATTACACGAATCCAACGCCCACGTTAAACTTGCTCAGTTCTCTATGATGGGATAAATTTTAAGACCGAAATAGGTATGACAAAGCCTCCAAATAATCCAATCTTTCCCAAAGGGCGTGATGCCATGCATTATGCTTCATTTGTAAACCTTTGCTAAATGAGCACCAATGATGAGATTAGAATTATCAATTTAACTGGCCGATAAACTACACATGTCCGCACTAAATCGTCCATAACGTTTTATTTAGAGTTCAAAATGACATGAATCCAACGCCCACGTTAAGCTAGCTAAATTTTCTTTATTATGACAACATTTGAGACTGATAGAGCTACGACAAAGCCTTCAAGTAATCCAATCTATCCCAAACTGCGTGATTCCATGAATTATGTTTCATTTATTATCCTTTACTCATGGAGCACCAATGATCAGTTCGGAATGATCATTTTAACTAGCTGATCAACTTGACATTTCCACACTAAAACGTCTTTAACCTTTGAATTAGAGCTCAAAATGATAGGAGTCCAACACCCACGTTAAGCTAACTCAATTTTCCATACTGTGACAACATTTGAGTCTGAATGAGCTAAGAAAAGACTATAAGTAATCCAATGTATCCCAAACTCTGTGATGCCATGCATTGTACTTCATTTATAAGCCTTTACTCAAGGAGCACCAATGATGAGTTTAGAATGATCATTTTAACTTGCCGATAAACTTGGCATGTCCGCACTAAATCGTCTGTAATTTTTTATTTAGAGTTCAAAATGACACGAATCCAACGCCCATGTTAAGCTAGCACAATTTTCTATATTGTGACAACATTTGAGACAGAAAGAGCTACGACAAAACCTCCAAGTAATCCAATGTATCCCAAACTGCGTGATGCCATGCATTATGCTTCATTTATAAGCCTTTACTCAAGAAGCACCAATGATGAGTTACAATGATCATTTTAACTGGCCGATAAACTTGACATTTCCGCACTAAATCTTCGGTAACTTTTGATTTTGAGTTCAAAATGACATGAACCCAACGTGCATGTTAAGATATCTCAATTTTCAATATTGTGACAAACTTTAAGACTGAAATAGCTACGACAAAGCATCCAAGTAATCCATTTTATCTCAAACTACGTGATGCCATGCACTATGCTTCATTTATAAGCATTTACTTAAGGAGCACCAATCATAAGTTTGGAATGAACATTTTAACTGGCCGATCAACTTGACATGTCCGCACTAAATCGTCTGTAACTTTTGATTTAGACTTCAAAATGTGATGAATCCAACGCGCACGTTAAGCTTGATCAATTTCCTATATAATGACAAACTTTAAGACTGAATAAGCTACGAAAAAGCTTCCAAGTAATCCATTCTATCCCAAACTGCGTGATGCCATGAAGCAACAATCATCAGTTTAGAATGAACATTTTAATTGGCCGATCAACTTGACATGTCCGCACTAAATCGTCTATAACTATTGATTTAGAGTTCAGAATAATACGAATCCAATGCCCACGTTAAGCTAGTTCAATTTTCTATATTGTGATAACATTTGACACTGAATGAGCTACGACAAAGCCTCCAAGTAATCCAATGTATACCAAACTGCGTGATGCCATGCATTATGCTGCATTTATAAGCCTTTACTCAAGGAGCACCAATGATGAGTTACAATGATCATTTTAAATGCGTCCAAAGTAATTCAATCTATCCCAAAATGCATGATGCCATGCATTATGCTTCATTTATAAGTGTTTACTCAAGGAGCACCAATGATCAGCTTAGAATGATCATTTTAACTAGCTGATCAACTTGACATTTCTGGCCTAAATCATTAGTAACTTTTAATTTAGAGTTCCAAATGATATAAATCCAACGCGCAGGTTAACCTAGCTCAGTTTTCTATATTTTGACAAAATTTAAGACCGAAATAGCTACAACGAAGGCTCTAAGTAATCCACTCTATCCCAAACTGCGTGATATCATGCATTATGATCACTTATAAGCCTTTACTCAAGAAGCACCAATGATCAGTTGAAAATGATCATTCACCGATCAACTTGACATGTCTGCACTAAATTGTCCGTAACTTTTGATTCAGAGTTTAGAATGACACGAATTCAACGGCTACGTTAATCTAGCTCAATTTTCTATATTAGGACAACATTTTTGACATATGGAGCTATAACAAAGCCTCCAAGTAATCCAATGTATCCCGAACTGCATGATGCCATGCATTATGCTTCATTTGTAAGCCTTTACTCAAGAAGCAACAATGATCAGTTCAGAATGATCATTTTAACTAGCTGTTCAACTTGACATTTCCGCACTAAAACATCTTTAATATTTGAATTAGAGGTCAAAATGATAGTTCACAATTTAGTGCGGACATGTCAAATTGATGAGGCAGTTAAAATAATCATTCTAAATTGATTATTTGTGCTCCATGAGTAAAGGCTTATAAATGAAACGTTTTGATTTGGAGTTCAAAATGACACGAATCCAACACCCACATTAAGCGAGCTATATTTTCTATATTGTGTAAAAATTTTAGGACCAAAATAGCTACGACAAAGCCTCCACGTAGTCCAATCTATCACAAACTGTGTGATGTCATGCATTATGCTTCATTTATAAACCTTTACTTAAAGAGCACCAATGATCAATTTAGAATGATCAGTTTAACTAGTTGACCAACTTGAGATGTCTGCACTAAATCGTCTTTAGCTTTTGATTTAGAGCTCAAAATCACATGATTTCAATGCCCACGTCAAGCTAGTTCAATTTTCCATATTGTGTCAACATTTGAGACCGAAAGAGCTACGAAAAAGCATCCATGTAATCCAATATATCCCAAACTGCGTGATGTCGTGCATTATTTTTCATTTATAAGCCTTTACTCAACAAGCACTAATGATCAGTTTAGAATGATCAATTTAACTGTCTAATCAACTTGAAATGTCTATACTAAATCGTCCATAACTTTTGTTTTACAGTTCAAAATGACACGAATCAAACACCCACGTTAAGCTAGCTCAAGTTTCTATATTGTGACAAAATTTGAAATCGAAATAGCAACAACAAAGCCTCCAAGCTATATCCCAAACTATGTGATGCCATGCATTATGCTTTATTTATTAGCCTTTGACTCAAGGAGTACCAATGATCAGTTTAGAATGATCATTTTAACTGACCGTTCAACTTTACATGTACGCACTAAATAGTTCGTAATTTTTGATTTACAGTTCAAAATGACACGAATCCAACGCCCATATTAAGCTAGCTCAATTTTCAATATTGTGACAAAATGTAACACCAAAATAGATATGAAAAAGTTTTCAAGTAATCTAATCTATCTCAAACTAGCTAATGTATTGGATTATGCTTCATTTATAATCCTTTACTCATGCACAACCAATAATCAGTATAGAATTATCATTTTAACTAGCTGGTCAACTTGACATGTCCGCACTACTTCCTCTGTAATGTTTGATTTAGAGCTCAAAATGGCAAGAGTCCAACGCCCACAGTAAGCTAGCTCAATTTTCCATATTGTGACAACATTTGAAACTGAAAGAGCTACTACAAAGCCCCCAAGTAATCCAATGTATCCCAAACTATGTGTTTCCATGCATTATGCTTCATTTATAAGCCTTTACTCAAGGAGCTCCAATGATCAGTTTAGAATGATCATTTTAACTGGCCGCTCAACTTGACATGTACACAGTAGATCATCCCTAACTTTTTATTTAGAGTTCAGAATGACAAGAATCCATCATCCACGTTAAGCTGGGTCAATTTTCTATGTTGTGACAACATTTGAGACTGAAAGAGCTAGGACAAAGCTTCCACGTAGTCCAATGTATCCCAAACTCTGTGACGCCATGCATTTTGCTTTGTTTATAAGCCTCTGCTGAAGGAGAACCAATGATAAGTTTAGAAGGATCATTTTAACTGGCCGATTAAGTTGACATGTGCGCACTAAATCATCCGTAACTTATGATTTGGAGTTCAAAATGACATGAATCCAACACCCACGTTAAGTTAGCTCAATTCTCTATGTTGTGGCAAAATTTAAGATCGAAATAGGTACAACAAAGCCTTTAAATAATCCAATGTATTACAAACTTCATGATGCCAAGCATTATGCTTCATTTATATGTTTTTACTCAAGCAGCACCAATGATCAGTTTAGAATGATATTTTTAACTGGACGATCAACTTGACATGTCCACACTAAATCGTCTGTAATTTGTTATTTAGAGTTGAAAGATGACACGAATGCAACGCCCACGTTAAGCTAGCTCAATTTTTCATATTGTGACAAGATTTGAGACTGAAAGAGCTACTACAAAGCCTCCATGATATCCAATGTATCCCAAACTGCATAATGTCATTTGTTATGCTTCATTTATAGGCCTTTACTCAAGAAGCCCCAATGATCAACTTAGAATGATATTTTTAAATGGACGATCAACTTTACATGTCCGCACTAAATCTTCCATAATTGTTGATGTAGAGTTCAGAATGACACGAATCCAACGTCCACTTAAACTAGCTCAATTTTTGATATTATGACAACATTTGTTACTGAAAGAGCTATGAAAAAGCTTCCAAGTAATCCAATGTATCCCAAACTACTTGATTCCATGCATTATGCTTCATTTATAAGCCTTTACTCAAGGAGCACCAATGATCAGTTTACAATGATCATTTTAACTAGATGATCAACTTGACATGTCCACACTAAATCGCCTATAACTATTTTTTATATTTGAAAAGGACACGAATCCAACACCCACGTTAAGCTAGCTTAGTTTTCCATATTGTGACAAGATTTGAGACTGAAAGATCTACTACAAAGCCTCCAAGTAATCCAATGTATCCTAAACTGGATGATGCCATGCGTTACGCTTCATATATAAGCTTTTACTGAAGGAGCACCAATGATAAGTTTAGAATGATATTTTTAACTGGACGATCAACTTGACATGTCCACACTAAATCGTCTTTAACTTGTTATATAGAGTTAAAAGTGACACAAATTCAGCGCACACATTAAGCTAGATGAATTTTCCAAATTGTGACAAGATTTGACATTGAAAGAGCTATTACAAAGTCATATCATGCATTATGCTTCATTTATAAGCCTTTACTCAATGAGAACCAATTATCAGTTAAGAATTTTAACTAGCTGATCAACTTGACATGTCCACACTAAATTGTCTTTAACATTTTATTTAAAGCTCAAAATGACATGAATTGAACGCCCATGTTAATCTAGCTGAATTTTGGAATATTTTGACAACATTTGAGACTGAAAGAGCTATGACAAAGCTTCCAAGTAATCCAATGTATCCCAAACTGCTTGATTGCATGCATTATGCTTCATCTATAAGGCTTTACTCAAGGGGCACCAATGATCAGTTTAGAATGATCATTTTAACTAGCTGATCAACTTGACATGTCCACACTAAATCGTCTGTAACTTGTTATTTGGAATTAAAAATGACACGAATCCAACGCTCACGTAAAGCTAGCTCAGTTTTCCATATTGTGACATGATTTGAGACTGAAAGATCTGCTACAAAGCCTCCAAGTAATCCAATGTATCCCAAACTGGATGATGCCATGTGTTATGCTTCATATATAAGCTTTTACTCAAGGAGCACCAATGATAAGTTTAGAATGATAATTTTAACTGGATGATCAACTTGACATGGCCGCACTAAATCGTCTGTAACTTGTTATATAGAGTCGAAAGTGACACGAATCCAGCACACACATTAAGCTAGCTGAATTTTCAAATCTTGACAAGATTTGAGATTGAAAGAGCTACTACAAAGCCTCCAAGTAATCCAATGTATCCCAAACTGCGTGATGTCATGTATTATGCTTCATTTATAAGCCTTTACTCAATGGAAACTGATGATCAGTTAAGAATTTTAACTAGCTGATCAACTTGACATGTCCGTACTAAATTGTCTTTACCATTTTACTTAAAGCTCAAAATGACATGAATTGAACGCCCATGTTAATCTAGCTGAATTTTCATTATTTTGAAAACATTTGAGACTGAAAGAGCTATGAAAAAGCCTTCAATTAATCCAACGTATCAAAAACTGTGTGATACAATGCATTATGCTTCATATATAAGCCTTGAGTCAAGGAGCACCAATGATGGGTTTAGAATAATCATTTTAACTAGTTGATCAACTTGACATGTATGCACTAGATCTTCTGTAACTTGTTATTTAAAGCTCAAAATTACATGATCCAACGCCCACATAAGCTAGCTCAATTTTCTATATTGTGACAACATTTGTGTATGAAGAGCTACGAAAAAGCCTCCAAGTAATCCAATGTATCCCAAACTGCGTGATGCCATGCATTATGCTTCATTTATAAGCCTTTACGCCAATAATCATTTTAGAATGATCATTTTAACTAGCGGATCACTTGACATGTTAGCACTAAATCATCCGTTACTATTGATTTAGAGTTTAGAATGACACAAATCCAGCGCTCATGTTAAACTAGCTTAATATTCTATATTGTGACAACATTTGAGTCTGAAAGAGCTACGACAAAGCAAGATCCAAGTAATCCAATTTATCCCAAACTGCATGATGCGATGCATTATTCTTCATTTATAAGCCTTTACTGAAAGAACACCAATGATCAGTTTAGAATGATTATTTTAACTAGCTTATCAACTTGACATTTCTGCACTAAATCGCCTTTAACACTTCATTTAGAGCTCAAAATCACATGAGCCTAATGCCCACGTCAAGCTAGCTCAATTGTCCATATTGTGACAAGATTTGAGACTCAAAGAGCTACGAAAAGCCTTCAAGTATTTCAATGTATCCCAAACTGGATGATGCCATGCGTTATGCTTCATATATAAGCTTTTGCTCAAGGAGCACCAGTGATAAGTTTAGAATGATATTTTTAACTGAACGATCAACTTGACATGTCCGCACTAAATCGTCTTTAACTTGTTATATAGAGTTAAAAATAACACGAATCCAGCGAACACATTAAGCTAGCTGAATTTTCCAAATTGTGACAAGATTTGAGATTGAAAGAGCTACTACAAAGCCTCCAAGTAATCTAATGTATCCCAAACTGCGTCATGTCCTGCATTATGATTCATTTATAAGCCTTTACTCAATGAGAACCAATGATCAGTTAAGAATTTTAACTAGCTGATCAACTTGACATGTCTGCACTAAATTGTCTTTAACATTTTATTTAAATCTCAAAATGACATGAAATGAATGCCCATGTTAATCTAGCTGAATTTTCAATATTTTGACAACATTTGAGACTGAAAGAGCTATGATAAAGCCTCTAAGCAATCCAATGTATCCAAAACTGTGTGATACAATGCATTATGCTTCATATATAAACCTTGAGTCAAGCAGCACCAATGATCAGTTTATAATAATCATTTTAACTGGCTGATCAACTTGACATGTATGCATTAGACCGTCTGTAACTTGTTATTTAGAGTTGAAAATGACACGAATCCAACGCCCACGTTAAGCTAGCTCAATTTTGCATATTGTGACAAGATTTGAGACTGAAAGATCTACTACAAAGCCTCCAAGTAATCCAATGTATCCCAAACTGCATGATGCCATGCGTTATGCGTCATTTATAGGCCTTTACTCAAGAAGCACCAATGATCAACTTGGAATAATATTTTTAAATGGACGATCAACTTGACATGTCCGCACTAAATCTTCCATAACTATTGATGTAGAGTTCAGAATGACACGAATCCAACGTCCACTTAAGCTAGCTCAATTTTCAATATTATGAAAACATTTGAGAATGAAAGAGCTACGAAAAAGCTTCCAAGTAATTCAATGTATCCCAAACTGTTTGATTCCATGCATTATGCTTCATTTATAAGCCTTTACTCAAAGAGCACCAATGATCAGTTTAGAATCATCATTTTAACTAGCTGATCAACTTGACATGTCCACACTAAATCGTCTGTAACTTGTTATTTATAATTGAAATTGACACGAATCCAACGCCCACGTTAAGCTAGCTCAGTTTTCCATATTGTGACAAGATTTGAGACTGAAAGACCTACTACAAAGCCTCCAAGTAATCCAATGTATCCCAAACTGGATGATGGCATGTGTTATGCTTCATATATAAGCTTTTACTCAAGGAGCACCAATGATAAGTTTAGAATGATATTTTTAACTGGACGATCAAGTTGACATGTACGCACTAAATCGTCTGTAATTTGTTATATAGAGTTAAAAGTGACACGAATCCAGCGCACACATTAAGCTAGCTGAATTTTCCAAATTGTGACAAGATTTGAGATTGAAAGAGCTACTACAAAGCCTCCAAGTAATCCAATGTATCCCAAACTGCGTTATGTCGTGTATTATGCTTCATTTATAAGCCTTTACTCAATGAGAACCGATGATCAGTTAAGAATTTTAACTAGCTGATCAACTTGACATGTCTGCACTAAATTGTTTTTAACATTTTATTTGAAGCTCAAAATGACATGAATTGAACGCCAATGTTAATCTAGCTGAATTTTCAATATTTTGACAACATTTGAGACTGAAAGAGCTATGACAAAGTCTCCAAGTAATCCAATGTATCCAAAACTGTGTGATACAATGCATTATACTCATATATAAGCCTTGAGTTAAGGAGCACCAATGATCAGTTTAGAATAATCATTTTAACTAGCTGATGAACTTGACATGTATGCACTAGATCGTCTGTAACTTGTTATTTAGAGCTCAAAATGACATGATCCAACGCCCACATTAAGTTAGCTCATTTTTCCATATTGTGACAACATTTGAGTCTGAAGAGCTACGAAAAAGCCTCCAAGTACTCCAATGTATACCAAACTGCGTGATGCCATGCATTATGCTTCATTTATAAGCCTTTACACCAATAATCATTTTAGAATGATCATGTTAACTAGCGGATCACTTGACATGTTAGCACTAAATCATCTGTTACTATTGATTTAGAGTTTAGAATGACACAATTCCAATGCTCACGTTAAACTAGCTTAATATTCAATATTGTGACAACATTTGAGTCTGAAAGAGCTACGACAAAGCAAGATCCAAGTAATCTAATTTATCCCAAACTGCATGATGCCATGCATTATTCTTCATTTATAAGCCGTTACTCAAAGAACACCAATGATCAGTTTAGAATGATCATTTTAACTAGCTGATCAACTTGACATTTCCGCACTAAATCGTCTTTAACTCTTCATTTAAAGCTCAAAATCACATGAGCTTAACGCCCACGCAAGCTAGCTCAAGTTTCCATATTGTGACAAGATTTAAGACTCAAAGAGCTATGAAAAGCCTCCAAGTAATCCAATGTATCCCAAAGTGCGTGATGACATGCCTTATGCTTCACTTATAAGTCTTTACTCAAGGAGGACAAATGATCAGTTTAGAATGATCATTTTAACTTGCCCATCTATTTGGCATGTCCGCACTAAATCGCCTGTAACTCTTGATATAGAGTTCAGAATAACACGAATCCCACGCCCACGTCAAAGTGGCTTAATTTTTGATATTGTGACAGCATTTGAGTCTGAAAGAGCTACGACAAAGTCTCCAAGTAATCCAATATATCTCAAACCGCATGTTACCATGAATTATTCTTCATTTATATACCCTTATTGAAGCAACACCAATGATCAGTTTAGAATAATCATTTTCACTGGTCGATTAACTTGACATGTGCCCACTAAATTGTCTATAACTTTTGATTTATTGTTCAAAATGACACGAATCCAATACCCATGTTAAGCAAGCTCAATTTTCAGAGCAAAATAGCTACAACAAAGCCTCCAAGTAATCTAATTTATCCCAAACTATGTGATGCCATGAATTAAGCTTAATTTATAAGCCTTTACTCAAGGAGCACCAATGATCACTTTAGAAAGATCATCTTAACTAGCTGGTCAACTTGACATGTCTGCATTAAATCATCTTTCACTTTTGATTTAGAGCTCAAAATGACATGAGTCCAATGCCCACGTTAAGCTAGTTCAATTTTCCATATTGTTACAACATTTGAGAGTAATAAAGTTATGAAAAACCAAGTAATCCAACGTATCCCAAAATACATGATGTCATGCATTATGCTTCATTTATAAAACTTTACTAAGGAAGCACCAATTATCAGTTTAGAATGATCATTTTAACTGGCTGATTAACTTGACATATGCGCACTAAATTGTCCGTAACTTTTGATTTAGAGTTCAAAGGGACACGAATCTAAGGACACAAAATATTAAACCGAATCTAAGTAATTAATTCTATTCCAAACTGCGTGATGTCATGCATTATGCTTCATTTATTTCCTTAACTCAGGGAGCATTGATGATCGGTTTAGAATGATCATTTTAACTACATGATAAAAATACATGTCTGCACTAAATCATCTTCAACTTTTGATTTAGAGCTCAAAATGACATGATTCCAACATCCACACTATGACATTATTTGAGAACGAACGAGCTACGAAATAGCTTCCAAGAAATACAATGTATCCCAAAATGCGTGACGCAATGCATTATGCTTCATTTATAAGCCTTTACTCAAGGAGCACCAACAAGTAGTTCAGAATGATCATTTTAATTGGCCGATAATTGTCATGTCCGCACTAAATCGTCCGTAACTTTTGAAGTAGAGATTAGAATGAGATGAATCCAACGCTCAGATTAATCTAGCTCAATTTTCTATATTCTGACAAAATTTAAAACCGAAATAGCTATGAAAAAGCCTCCAAGTAACTCAATCTATTCCAAACTGGGCGATGCCTTGCATTATTCTTCATTTATAAGCCTTTACTCAAAGAGCACCAGTGATTAGTTTAGAATGATCATTTTTACTGACCGATCAACTTGACATGTCCGCAGTAAATCGCATGTAGTTTTTAATATAGAGTTCAGAATGACACGAATCCAAAGCCCACGTTAAGCTAGCTCAATTTTCTATATTGTGACAGCGTCTAAGAGTAAAAGAGCTACGACAAAACCTCCACATAATCCAATGTATCCCAAACTACGTGATGCCATATATTATGCTTCATTTTTAAGCCTTTACTGAAGGTGCATCAATTATCAGTTTAGAATGATCCTTTTAACTGGCCGAATAACTTGACATGTGCGCACTAAATCATCCGTATATTTTGATTTACATTTCAAAATGAAACGAATATAACGCCCATGTTAAAGTACTCAATTTCTATATTGTGACAAAATGTAAGACCAAAATAGCTACGACAAAACCTCCAAGTCTTGCAATCTATCCCAAACTACATGATGCCATGCATTAAGGTTCATTTATGCCTTTCCTGAAAGAGCACCAGTGACCAGTTTAGAATGATCATTTTAACTAGCTGATCAACTTGACATGCCCACACTAAATCGTCTTTCACTCTTGATTTAAAGCTCAAAATGACATGAGTCCAATGCCCACGTTAAGCTAGCTCAATTTTCCATATTGTGACAACATTTGAGATTGAAAGAGATACGAGAAAGCCTCCAAGTAATCCAATCTAACCCAAAATGCGTGATGTCATGCTTTATGTTTCATTTATAAGCCTTTACTACGGGAGCAACAATGAACAGTTTAGAACGATCATTTTAACTGGCCTATCAACTTGACATGTGCACACTAAATCCTCCGTAACTTTTGTTCTAAAATTGGGTCAATTTGCTGAATATACACAAACGTTTGCGAAATTAGCAATCTAACACAATACTGTAGCTTGACATTGTACACATTCGCTTAATTCCATTCTAACCCTATTAACCTACTACATCTACAGATCTCTCCTAAATATACTGGCAGAGATTTTGTCGGAACTTGCTTTCATTTAAATGGAGTGATGCGACTTGAAGAGAGAGAAAAAGTCTCCATGGCACTCCATTTGTACTCTGCATCGGTTATTTTTGACATTACCATCCAAAAATCCTTCAAAAATTCACTTCCCACCTTTTGCCTTAGCTTCATTAGAACTTCAAAATATTCAAGATTTCGATATTCCAGATTTTCTCGGGTAAGAATTACAGTTCAGATTGAAGAAGAACTGTTCACGTGAACAATTACGGTTCCTGCAAGTGAAGAAGGTAAATAGTTTGGGTTCCTGCAAATGGAGTGTTAAGTATAATCATTTAACTGGCCGATTATCTTGACATGTGCGCACTAAAAAATCAATAGCTATTGATTTAGAAAATACAAGAAAACATCAAATTCCCGACGTCCAACTTCATCCGAAATCCATCGGGAAGAGCAATTCCTGTCTACTTTCCGACACAGATGTCCGTTGGCACTATTTCATCGGAAATCAATTTTTGTCGGGAATGGATTGGTAATTACCGACGGTTTAGCGATAATCATCACAGTCGGAAACTTCTAATGGATAGATGATGGGTTTATGCCGTCGGCAAATACCAACGGGTATTCGATGAATTTGTTCCGTCAGAAATTCCTGACGTATTTTCAATGGATTTAGTCATTAAATATTAATTAAATTTAATATAAATATTAATTGTTTTAATATTTTTAAGAAATATATTTTAAAAATATTTAATGAATAATTTTTAAAAAATAAATATTCTAATATTTTTCAATTATTTGGTTATTTCGATGGATGCCGTCGTCGAAAATTACCGACGGGCGGTTTTGTCGGAAATAAGTCGGTTAACTCCCGACGGTTTTCACCCATCGGGATACACCTACGGTTCACATTCCCAACAGTAATGGTCATCGGAAAACATCGACGGTCCGACTCACTAAATCCATCGCAAATACGTCACGAATTTCGAACGGAATAAATTCATCAAATATCCGTCGGTATTTGCCCATGGCATAAACCCATCATCTATCCATTAGAAGTTTCCGATAGTGACGATTATCGCAAAACCGTCGGTAATTCCTGATATGTTCCCGACAGAAATTAATTTCCAATGAAATAGTACCGACGGACATCTGTTATCGGAAAGTAGACGGGAATTGCTTTTCCCGACGGATTTCCGACGAAGTTGGCCATCGGGAATTTGATGTTTTCTTGTAGTGTCTAAATCAATAGCTATGGATTGTTTAGTGCGCACATGTCAAGATAATCGGCCAGTTAAATGATCATTCTTATATTTGAAATATATTTATTAAAAATATTAAAAAAATTAATATTTATATTAAATTTAATAAATATTTTTAAATATTTAAAAAAAAATATTAATACAATTAATAAAAATAATATTTCTAATTATAACTATAATAATTATTTAATTGTTATACAAATTTTTTTGTTCGTATGGACGGCCTCGAGAAGTTGCAAGTGATCTGAAGGCGCTCCAAATTCTTGTGCCTAAAAGTAAAAAAACTTCTAAATTAATAATTTAAAATATTCAAATAATAATAAATAAAATTAATATAATAATTAATTTACCAATTGATCGGCTCGTCTCAGAAAATTAGTCGATCCGGCATTGTGAATGTAAATGCCTTTCCCTCCTTAGTCGCTCTTCCGGTTTCTCGAATTAGTCCTCGAGATGACCTCAGCACTGGAAGATTCCCAATAACGAATAAAATTGTTCCAAACCGAGTAATTCAACCCTCTTGGTTTGTCTTTTCCCTTTTTCCATTTTTGTTTCCACTCGTTCATGTGGCGGGAAAGTTATACTGCAGCTTCTTTTTGAAAAGCTTCTTCCACCAATTTTGTATTCATGGGATCCCATGTAAATTCTTGCTACAAAATTTACTTATATATTACTAAAAAATATTATGAAAAATTATTTAAAACAATTATATATTTAAAAATAAATTTACATTCCGCCAACGTCATGACCAAATCTGACGTTCTTCGTATGAAATATCTCTACATTTTGTGTATAGTTTGTTCAAAAGAGAATGAAGCATCTTTAATATAGATTTGCTTATTCTATTTTTTGAAATACCAAACCTACAAAATTTTATTAGAATAACGGTAAAATAATTATTTTAAATATAATTATAGAATATTTAATTTATCATGTTGAATTTTCTTGACGCCTTGGATCGAGAAAAGTAAGAAGTTCACGACCAGACTACTGAACCAATTTTTCAGTTGTCATTGGTCGGAAAGAATCATTTGCAGATTCTGGAACGTGAGTTGGTATACAACTCAGAGTAGACAACTCACCATGTCTTTGGTTTTTTTGATACGACCTTAAAACATTATGATTGTGACATTTTATCAATCTATCTAGATTTACTATTTGCCATTTTTTCGAAACATTAAATTATTTAAAATAATAATAAATTATTTTTATTTTAATAAAAATTGATTAGAATCATTAAATCGAGTAAAAAGTAATCATAATTATGAAATCACGAAAATTTAAGAAAATTAAAGATTTGATTAAATATGAAATCATGAAAATCACAAATGTAATTACTATCATATTTAATTAAATATTGACGATTTGACTTAAATAAGATTAGTCCACCTGTATAATAGTTGTAGAGTAGCGCATGAGCATAAATTTTTAGGCTTTGACGACAGAAATTCCTAAAACCGGCTGTTGCCAAGGCGCAAAGATCACAAGTGTCGGTTGTTGTGTTCGCGACTTCCCCAGGGTAGGAGATGCCGCAAACAACGTTGGAACCCAAACTCGACAAATCCTTTCAGTTAGGTGCGCAGCACAAGCCCCGGATCTAGTCAACGAGCGTTACATTGCTCGTGAAGCAACTGAGAAGGACATGTGGTATGCAGTTCGGTGCACGAGCACGGAGCCTACAAACACTAGCTATCCGATTACCACTCATACGCCGAACGTTCAGTTGACACGATAACATCAATCATTCGAACTACACAAACTTATGTGACTGAACCTATTTCCACCCGTACTTTTTGGATATTTTTTTAACTACATAAACTATATTTTTCTTTCATAAATTACACAAATTTTATAAATTATTCTAATTGCAAAAATTCTATTAATGTTTACACGTTAAATAGCTACTAAATCTGGTTCTAATTCGAAAATCTTGTTCTAACTTGGGTTTATTTTGAAATTAAAACCAGATTTTTAAAATAAAACAAGTTTTAATAACAATTTAACGTGTAAACATTAACGGAATTTCTGTAATTAGAATAATTTATGAAGTTTATGTAGTTTACGGAAGAAAAATATAGTTTATGTAACTTATGAAAGACCCAAAAAGTACGGGTGGAAATAGGTTTATTCGCATAAGTTCATGTAATTGACGGAAGTAAATCTTATCATGTCTAAAACCATAATTGACAAAAAACAAAGCCCTAAAACCGGATTTGACGACAGAAACAACTTACGAGGTATCTACTTATCTAAAAGTCTAACACCCTAAGGCTAAAAGAGCCTATCATGTATGCACTCCTCCTGCGTCCCATAGGACCTAATGTATTACTTCATCACCACATCTTACCCAAATTTACTTATTTTGGATCCAATCGATTATTTATAGAGTTGAACAATTTGAATCAAATTTTGATACCATGCTAAATTATTTAGTTTTCAATTCAAAATCAATTAATAATAAAATAGATTAAGTCATGTACATATGTTACTTAAAATATCTTCTAATTTCTAAAAAATGCTATTATTTCATCATAGAGAATCCATCATTTTAAACCTATGTTTTTAAACATCGATTTTTTAGAGAAGCCATCATTTTAAACCTTATGGTTTTAAACATCGATTTTGCAATTAAAAAAGTTTTAGTTTATTTTGTATACAACAAAATTCATATGGAAATAACATCACTTTTTTCAATCTTGCGTGGAATCATTTATGAACATACGGAAATGAAATTGCTTTTTTGGGGTCAATAGATGCTTTGGGTGTAAGTTTATATCTCCTCGAGTAAAATGTGCATTGTGTTCATTAAAATCGACAGACTAATTCAAATTTGACCAGACAAATTTATTAATGGTACATAACAAAAATTTAATTTAATGTGAATCTGACGAACATTACGAATTAGCTCAATTTAGAAAAGATATTTTATATATAATTAAAGTATGGAAAAAAACATTATTATCACAAATTTAATTTTTTTTTATAAATACTAATATAATAGTTTATAATTTATGGTTTAATATTAATATTATTTAATTTTTTATTAATTTATAATAAAATTATTTGAAAATGATTTTGAAAATTAATTTCCAAAATTATTATGTTTTAATAATATTTTTAAATTTTTAATTATGAATATTTCATAAATTTATATTTTTTAAACTATTAAATATTATAAATAGTTTTATTAATGAATAATAAATATTATAATATTAAATAAAAGATATATGAACTAATTAATATAAAATATTGAATAAAAAGAAATAAAAAATTAAAATTCTATTATTTATTATTGAAAATTTAATTTACAGAAAAAAAAATTTAATTTTCAGGCGGCAGAAATTGGAAATCTGAAGGCGAAAATGGTGTCGGGGTCAGAGCCCTCGATGGTTCCCCTGTGCAATCATTATCCCGCATATAGGAGGCGAATGCGGGATCCGTCCGTTGGAAATACCCGAGGAGCATCTCCAAGCTCGAGATCTTCTTTTGGTTTTCTCTATTCAGCTCTTCCATCTTCTGAATTGCTTCCAAAATTTGCATTTTGTTTTTTAATTAACGCGTTTTGTTCTTGAAGCATTACATACTCGGGAGAATTGGTTTGCACCGCAGTACGTCTACCTGTAGAATGTACGCGGTTCAGGCTACCGAGTCCATAAAGACGGCCTCGATCATCCGCAACCGAAGACTACAAAATAACAAAAACAAAAATTAAATAATAAATTTAATTATTTAATTAATTATAAAAATGTGTTATAACAAAAAACTTTGAAAATTTTTTTTACCTGAATGAAGATCTCATTCTTCTGTTCTGGAGTCAGCTCAATTGGACGGGAAGTTCCATCATATGTTTCTGTTGGATCGACCTCCCCGATCGCCATCTTCTCTTGGATGTTTCGTTCGTATGCTTCACAGATTATTTTTGCTTTCAAATCTACATACGAACCATCTGATCATGTGTGAGTCTTTATAAAGACCTCACCTATTGAGACTGGTCGTCCCAAATTATGTTCCTTCACAGATATTAAAATAAATTTTATTTAATTAATAACAAAAATGTTAATTAAATTTAAAGAAAAAAATGAGTTACCATTTCCTGCTGGACTTGAATATTGGATTTTTGGCCTGACAAATGTTTGTGTGGGCCAAGACCATCCCAAGCGGAGTTGCGGTTATGAGAGGATTTGGTACTCCTCTCGGTAGAAATTTCTATTTTCCAATAGTCTGTCATAATTTTGTACAGACTTGGGGAAACCCATCGGGGACGTTTGCCGGTTGTATGAACCATGCTCACCATCCCTTTCATCCGTCTTACGTAGACGGCGTGGAATTCTTTTCGTACCACCGGGGTGATCACAGGATCCCAGGTGTACGATTGTTTCAAAATAATATTTTAAATATTAAAATTTGTTTAAATATTTTTAAATAATTTTTTTTTAATAAATTCCTTACCGTAAACTCTATAAAATATTTTTCTTGCCTCTCAGCAGGTACGACGGTCCAACTATAGTATGGGCCGTCAAATTTATTTTTCAAAATTTTTGCAATTTGATGGGTAATAGCCCCGTTATCGCGGTCAAACCTAATATTTCAATTATATAGAGAAATTTTAATTTTATATGAATATATTATTAAAATTATAATAAATATTTATTAAAAAAATTAAAAAATTAAAAAAAATTATTACCACATTGTATTTGGTGCCGCTTGTGGAGACAGCACTGTCAAATACTGCTCGCGTCCCATAGTTTGTAACAAACTATCAAGAGTGATAGTTTGTTCCTCCGTTCCCGTTTTGCAGTCGGGAATTTCTTCCTCCTCATGTTCATCCGATTCCTGAAACCGTGGAGGTGTTTGGGTTTCAGGAATGGAGTGACGGGTAAATGTATATTGCGGAGGGAGCTGGGATGCCGCTCTATTAGCGGATGGTGAAGGGTTCGAGGAGGCCGAAGAGGTTCAATGGCCGGAAGACGATGCGATAGATGGTCTTCCACGACCTCTCCATGACCTACCGCTGCTTGCCAATTTTTCTAAATGATTTTTGTTTAGAATGTGTTTAGAGAGGATTTTGATTGAGAAGTTTTGAGTGAATTGTGAAAAATGAGGGAAAACCTTCGAGTATTTATAGTTTTTTTGCGACCACATACGTGGTCGCAAATCAGTGGCAAAATTTGAATTTAATGAAGTAGTCGCAAATCAGTCGCAAATTTGCCTCTGCGGTTTTCTCGCTTTAATAATTCTTTTAAGTCTATCACCTATAGGTAAATACCACATACGACTGAAAGGTATTCTCGTCCTGCCCTCGCTTGGCTTATACCGGGGGGAATCGCAAAATTTGCAATTTTCCCATTTCTCATCTTCTTTCTAGAAGATCATACAATTTTGAAGACACACGTCAATTGTATAAAACGGGAGGCCTAAATTTCGTATCAATTTTTTGGTTTCATAATATGAACCCGTTGCCTGATTCTCCTTGGGTAAATACTCTGTAAACATCTCTGCCCAAGAATCCATACATTTTTCTGGTAAATTAAAATCAGACTTGATGTTCATGAACCGAGCAGCTAAAGATAATTGTGAGTGCCCTTCATGACAACCATCATACAATGGATTTTTCGCAACTTATAACATGTTGTAAAATTTTTGTGCTTCTTCATTAGGCCGTTCTTCTTCATTATAATTATAATTTTATTCGTTCTGATTATAGTATTGATGATCATCAGTCGTTGTCTCATGAAATGCATCCGTCACCATTTCAACATATCTATTACCGGATATACCAACTGTTTCATCACTACTACAACCACGCGTACCTCCCTGATTTCTTTGGACATCACCCCGACTAGTACTCGTCCCTAACTGAACATTTAGCTCTTCTCCATGTTTATACCAAATATAATAATTTGGCATAAATCCTCGACTATATAGATGACTCCATATTTTCCAGCCCGGATTAAATTTATCAATTTTGCAATTAATACAAGGATAGAAAAACTTACCTCCGCTACTTTGAGCTATAGATGACTACTTGCAAAATTCATGAACTGCTCCATGCCTTGTACATGTTCCGCCGATATATTTCTTGTTTCATTATCAATTCTTCTGTACATCCAATCTCTCGAATTGTTATAATTTCCCCACATGTTTTAAATAAATTTTTTTTCCTTCGATTTTACAAATGAGAGAATGGGATGGTGCATATATATACAACATTTTGCCAGTACTTTGCCACTACTTTGCCATTGATTTGCCACTACTTTGCGACTACAGAAGTGTAGTCGCCTAAATGTCGTTATACCTAACCCGTACATGTTTTTTATGTTGGCACTTTGCCACCACTTTGTGACTGCAGAGCCACTACAGAACGTAGTCGCAAATTGTTCGCATTTTTAGCAACCAATAAGCGACTACCAACTGATTTTCCATATGTAGTCGCTAATAAGTCGCTATTTTGCGACTGATTAGCGACTACCTAGGTAAGTCGCAACGCAGTCGCATTTCAGTGGCTAATTGGTTGCGTATTGCGACCAACATGCGAATACACTTCTTGGTCACATTTTTGCGACCAATTTGCGACTATTTCGCCGTAGTCAAAAATTAGTCGCTAAACAATGGCAAGTCGCAAATTGGCAGTTTTATTGAAGTGTTTGTTACATGTATATCCTGTTAATTATGAACAAAATAATTATCAATAAATTATCATAACAATTAAAAACAAAATTTAATTGAATTTACCTTTCATATTCCAAAATGTCATCGCAATTTGTCAAAATATACAAATGCAAGTGATTGTGTTCCTCCTCTGATAGGCGTCGCGTCTTCCCTTTTCCACTTAAACGTCCAATTTGTGCAAATACTTTTGGCACATACACTGGATAGCTTGGTTTTTCTCCTCCATCATCATGTCGTGCAGGTCGTCTATTTTTTGTTTGGACTTGCGATGGAAAATAGCAGCTGGCGAAGTTAGATGTTTCTTCATTAATACTTTGTGTAACGATTGAACTTCCAACCCTGTCAAAATTTTTAAATTTTTTCTTTAGGTGTAACATATATCTCTCAAAAGGATACATCCATCGGTACCGAACAGGTCCTCCAAGCGCTGCTTCTCTAGGAAAGTGAATAGGAAAATGCTCCATAACATCAAAAAACGCTGGTGGAAATATTTTCTCCAGGTTACAAATGAGAACCGGTATTGTTTCCTCCAAATTTCGGATATCGTCTGTAGTAAGTGATCTTGTACATAAATCTCGGAAAAAAGCACCAATCCCTACATAAAAAAAGTTAATATCATATAATATATGAAATTATGATTATTTATATATAAAATAATATAAAAGTATCTGCAATTGCTCCGTGGACGTTTTTAGGCAGAACATCGCTAAAGACAAATGGAAATAGTCTTTGCATGACAACATGACAATCATGACTCTTCATCCCTGAAAATTTTCCTTCAATAGTATCAACACAATTACGAAGATTAGATGTGTATCCATCTCGAAATTTGACACTATGCTTAACCCAGTCAAAGAATTCGTCTTTTGCATGCGCATCCAACCGGAATACGGGAGACAATGATTTTCCATTAGACATTACATGTAGTTCCTTCTAGGAACAAATATCTGGCTAATTCAATCTACTTTTAAATTATCTTTTGTTTTTCCTTCCACATTTAGAACGGTACTCATTATGTTGTAAAAAAAAATCTTCTCAATGTGCATGACATCTAGATTATGGCGCAATAAATGGTCCTTCCAATATGGTAAATCCCAAAAAATGCTGTTCTTGTGCCAATAATGGTATTCGCCACAACCATCAACAGGTAATGTCCGTTACCTCTATATGAAGCCGTTCTCTCAGCACCAAAATCTCTAAGTTGAGTCATCATATAATTCCCGTCAAGAATAGGAGGTGGACCATCAAAAATATTTTTGTTTTTTCTAAACAATGTCGTGGTCCAGCGATATGGATGATCTTGTGGTAGAAAGCAACGATGACAATCGAACCAACTAGTCTTTCGTCTGTGTTACAGTTGGAATGCATCAGTATTATCTTAACAATATGGGCATGCTAATCTTCCATGTGTCGACCATCCTCATAACATAACATGTGCTGGAAAATCACTTATGGTTCACATAAGTACTGCTCGCGTCAAGAAGTTATGTTGGTTGGAAACATCGAATGCTTCGACACCATTTTCCCAAAATTTTTTAACTCATAAATTAGTGACTGCAAGAAAATATCAAGGGATCACTTAGGATGTTCTGTACCGGGCATGAAAATTGTTAAAAACAAAAACTCTTGTTTCATGCACAACGAAGGAGGCAAGTTATAAGGTGTCACAACGAGTATTGCCTCCCATGCTTCCCAAAAGGGTTGAATCCATCTGTAGATAACCCGAGGTATACGTTTCTAGGCTCATATGCAAAACTAGGATAAACCTGTTGAAAATGTTTCCATGCTTCTGCATCCGAGGGATGCACAATTTCTCCATTCGAATTATGTTCTGCATGCCATCTCATAGGTTTTGCCATGTGTTCAGATTGATATAACCTCTTTAACCTCTCTGTTAATGGCAAATACCACATCCGTTTATGCAGAATAGGTACTCTGCCGCTTGTCTCTTGAAATCGAGGTTTGTGGCAAAATCGGCACTTCATGTGGTTTTCATCATTTCTCCAATAGATTATGCAATTGTCAATACATACATCGATCATCTGATATAGCAATCCAAGACCAGTTACAAGTTTTTGAACCTCGTAATATGAAGCAGGTGCAATATTATCTTCAGGTAATATATCTCTAACAAAATCAGCTATCGCATTCACACAATCTTCAACATGCTTGCAGCAGATAAAGGCGATAATCCATCTCTACATCCTTTATACAAAGACTGCTTGGATGCATCCAACATATCAAAAAATTTCCGGGCTTCCAAATTAGGTTCCTCTATTCTACTACTATCTTCAATGTACGATGATCTTTGTTCACGAAATGCATCATTCACCAACTGAACAGTACCCCCGTTTATATCAACTTGTGATGCCGGTTCCTCTACCATACCATTAGTACTATCTATCCTTTTTGATGTACTACCATAATATTGCATCGTTGCATCAGTTTCCCCATGTGAATACCAAATTTTGTAACCCGGCATAAATCCAGTCCTATACAAATGATTACATACTTCTCTAACAGAGATTAATCTATGATTTCGACATTTAATACATGGACAATACATTTTACCGTATTCCGATGTCATGCTATTGTTTGATGCAAATGTCATGAACTCTTCAACACCTTGCACAAATTCATCAGTCAATTCCCCTGTTGTTGAATCATACTGAGGTTTATCCATCCACGATTGAAAATAATCATAAGAACCCAAAGAAGACATTTTTCTAAGATTTTTGGTTTTGGTGAAATTGTGAAGGAGCATAGCGTATTTATATTGAAAATTAGAAGCTTATCACAAATTTTTAATAGATTATTATGAATTTTTAACAGATTATTTTGAATTTTCAATAGATAATCAGAAATTTTTAATAGATTATTCTTAAGAATATTCCTATTTCCGATGGATTTCCGATGGTTTCCGACTACTGCCGGATACTTCCGACAACCAATCGACGATACTCGATGTCAGCCCATCGATATGTTCCCATCAGATTCCAGACGGATAGTAAAAACAACATTCCATCGGGAAATTGTCGAAAAAAACCCGACGGCTTGTATTTCGTCGGCAATGTGCGATGGTTTTACCATTGATTTTCTGACGGTAGTGCATGCATCGGGAAATACCGACGGATCACCGACGAAATACATTCCATCGGTAGTCCGTCGGAAAAAAGTCGCATAGGCGTTGAGAAATTCCGATGGTTTTATTTCCGTCAGAAATGCCGTCGGAAATATTAATGTTTTCTTGTAGTGAGAATTCAAAGAGACGCAAATTCAAGCCCCACGTTAAACTAGCTCAATTTTCTATATTGTGACAAAATTTAAAACAGAAATAGATAATACAAAGCTTCCAAGTAATATTATCTATCCCAAACTGTGTGATGCCATGCATTATACTTCATTTATTTCCTTTCTCAAGGAGCACCGATGATTAGTCTAGAATAATCATTTAGAGCTCAAAATGACATGAGTCCAACACCCACGTTAAGCCAGTTAAATTTTCAATATTGTGAAAACATTTGAAACTGAAAAAGCTATGAAAAAGACTCCAAGTAATCCAATGCATCCCCAAATGCGTGATGCAATTCGTTATGCTTTATTTATAAGTCTTTACTCAAAGAGCACCAATTATCAGTTTAGAATGATTATTTTAATTGGCCGAGCAACTTGTCATGTCTGCACTAAATTATCCGAAACTTTTGATTTAGAGTTTAGAATGACAGGAATCCAACCCTCACGTTAAGCTAACTCAATATACTATATTATCACAAAATTTGAAACCTAAATAGCTATGAAAAGGTGATACGAGCATGGAAAGCACACAAAAGGAGAAGCTCATGGCTAGGAATGAACCAGTGGAACATGAAGAAGCTCTTGCACTACCAGTTGGACCATTAACCGGAGCCAAGGCCAAGAAACTCAAAGATGCAATCAGCAGCATGCTCAACAAAGAGAATGCACAACAAATTCACTTGAGCTTGAATGGAGAAGTGCCTAAAAGCACTCTGATTTTAGTACAAGCTCAAGACAGCATACAAATGGGTATGTGATCAATTTGTACTCTTTTTCCCTTATCCAAGTTTTCTCCCATTGGGTTTTCTTGGTAAGGTTTTTAATGAGGCAAATGAATCACATTACAACCAGCCCAATTTGTTGTTTAAAATCAAAAGGGGTTCAATTAAAAATGCTCAAAATTGGCGTCATCAAAGGGGGGAAAAGTGTCTACATTCATAGTCAAAATAAGAGTTAATGAAGTCAAGGTCTTTGGTCAAGGTCTTTGGTCAAGTCTTCCCTTGTAATTGTAACCAATTTAATGTTGTAGGCTCCTCATATTTACGTCCCCTTAAAGTATAAATAGGGGCTTTCAGTTGTAAACTTGAGCATTCAACTTTTCAAATAAAAACAGCTTCTTTTCTTAAGTTTGAGAGTGATTCTCTTCTTAATCTGATTGTTGGTGTGTAATATCCTTCAGTCAACATTTGTAGCCTTAGTGTGTAATATCTAAGCTACTATCTTAGGTAAATCAGTAGTCTTTCCGCAGCTACTGTGTGACCCTTCAATCCACAACCTTTGAACAGATCGGATTTCGATTCATTCTGTTGCAAAGCCTATCTCAACCGCATCCAGAAGTGCATTCCTTGGGAGGTTCGCATCATTTGGTATCAGAGCACACTTCTGATCGGTTATCCCTATCCCTCATCTCTATATCTCTCCATTTCCATCTGCTTAGATTGCATCAGCTTGTGTATTGATTTGCATCAGTTGATTAATAGAAAAAAACCTATTCATATAATTGCATTGTTGTTTTTATCCAATATTACATCAGTTTATCACATTAAAATCGACCCCTACCCATTGCGTTTTCAGATTAGAAAATAACACACTCGCAACTCTTCATCTTCCATCAAAAAAATTTCAGAACAGGTATTTTTAACATATTTGTTAAGTGCATTTGTAGCTATGTCAGGAGGAAATCAAACTTCAGAAGCACCAAACTTGTTAATGGAGGCTCTAGTAGCAGAAATGAAGAAAGCATTACAAATAGAGCTGGAAGCCATTCATTTGCGGCTTGATAATGTTCAGAACAATAGTAACACAGAAGGAGGCCCAAGGAGAACTAGGAATCCCTTAAGACATGGCCAAAATGAAGAAACAGAATCCTACTATAGCCGTAGCAGTGAAGGAAGTAGGAGAACCCAAAGGAGGCCTAGGCGTGTAAGAGAAGAAAGGGATCAGCCTAATGACACCTTAGGAGGTCTTAAACTTAAGATACCATCACTCTATGGCAAAAATGATCCAGACACTTACCTGGAATGAGAGAAGAAGATCGAGCTGGTGTTTGATTGTCAACACTATTCTGAGCTCAACAAGGTCCGCGTAGCTGCTACTGCGTTTTATGAGTATGAACTCAGCTAGTGGGATCAATTGGTGACTTCCAGAAGACGTAATGGTGAGTATCCAGTAGAAACATGGGCTGAGATGAAAGCCATAATGAGGAAAAGGTTTGTGCCCAGCCATTACCACCGTGAACTTCACCAAAAGCTAAGGAGACTCAATCAAGGAAGCAGAAGTGTTGAGGACTATTACCAGGAGTTGGAAATCCTCATGATCAGGGCAGACATTTCAGAAGACAGAGAAGCTACTATGACAAGAATTTTAGGAGGACTTAACCGTGACATTCAAGATAGAATGGAGCTAGAACATTATGTGGAGCTAGAGGAAATGTTGCACAAAGCTATACTGGTGGAACTGCAGCTAAAAAGAAAACGTTATACTAGGCCAAGCTATGGAGCAGCTATCAATAAGCCTAGCTACCAAAGGGAAGGAAAACAGATTGCTAAAGTTGATTCCAAACCTTCAACAACCACTCAAGACGTCAAGGGAAAATCTGAAGCTACTACATCTACTAGAACAAGAGATGTGAAGTGTTTCAAATGCCAAGGAAGAGGGCATTATGCGAATGAATGCACCAACAAGAAGATCATGATTCTGTTGGATAATGGTGAAATAGAATCCGAGGAAGAAGAAGTCTTTTCTGATTCTTCAGAAGAGCATCTTGAACCTCCTATGGCAGGAGAATTATTGGTAACAAGAAGAACCCTAAACGTACAAAACAAAACCAAAGAACATGAGCAAAGAGAGAACCTGTTTCACTCAAGATGCCACGTCCAAGGAAAGGTTTGCAACATCATTATTGATGGAGGCAGCTGCACTAATGTGGCTAGTGAAACTATGGTAAACAAGTTAGGTCTGGAAGTGTTCAAGCACCCAAAGCCGTATAAGCTGCAATGGCTTAATGAGTGTGGCGAAATGAAGGTAAGCAGCCAAGTCAAGGTACCTATAACCATTGGAAAGTACCAAGATGAGATCCTTTGTGATGTTTTACCAATGGAGGCTGGCCACATTCTGCTTGGAAGACCATGGCAATTTGATCGAAAGGTCATTCATGATGGTTACACCAACCAACACTCATTTGAACACAAAGGTAAGAAGATCACACTTGTTCCTATGACACCACAGGAGGTGTACCAAGATCAGCTCGTGTTGGAGCAAAGGAAAACAGCTGGAACTTCAAAAGAAACCATAAGAACCGAAAGTGACAGAGGCTGTGAGAACAAGAACAAAAAGCACTCAAGTTTCTTTGTGAGAACTGGTGGAGTTAAGAAGGCTCTCTTCTCACAACAACCTGTTCTTTTGTTTATCTATAAGGAAGCTCTCATGAGCTTAACTAACGTTGCACCGGTATTACCGAGTGAAGTGACTTCTATTTTGCAGGATTATGAAGATGTATTTCCAGAAGACAATCCAAAGGGGCTACCACCCATTAGAGGCATTGAACATCAGATTGATTTTGTACCTGGAGCCTCACTACCAAATTGACCAGCTTATAGAACCAACCCCGTTGAGACTATGGAGCTGCAAAGGCAAGTTACTGAGCTAATGGAGAAGGGCTACATCAGGGAGAGCATGAGTCCTTGTGCTGTGCCAGTTCTACTTGTGCCAAAGAAAGATGGCAGCTGGCGCATGTGTGTTGATTGTAGAGCAATCAACAGCATTACGGTAAAGTATCGCCATCCAATCCCTAGGTTAGATGACATTCTTGATGAATTGCATGGTTCCAGAATCTTTTCTAAGATAGATCTTAAGAGTGGGTACCATCAAATACGCATGAAGGAAGGGGATGAATGGAAAACTGCATTGAAAACTAAGCATGGATTATATGAATGGTTAGTCATGCCATTTGGGTTAACAAATGCACCTAGTACTTTCATGAGGTTGATGAATCATGTTCTTAGAGCTTTCATAGGAGTCTTTGTTGTAGTATACTTTGATGACATCTTAATCTACAGCAAGAATCTAGAAGAGCATGCTAGTCATTTGACACTGGTTCTAAGCGTTCTTAGAAAAGAAAAACTATATGCCAATCTTAAGAAGTGCACTTTTTGTACAGATAACATTGTGTTCCTAGGCTTTGTTATAAGTGCAGATGGTATTAAGGTTGATGAGGAGAATGTCAAAGCTATTAAGGAATGGCCAAGTCCAAAAACAGTAGGAGAAGTGAGAAGTTTCCATGGGCTAGATGGCTTCTATAGACGCTTTGTCAAGGATTTTAGCACTATTTCTGCCCCACTTACTGAAGTAGTCAAGAAAGACATAGGATTCAAATGGGGAGAAGCTCAAGAAAGCTCATTCCAAGCTTTGAAAGAAAAGCTTACACATGCACTCTTCTATCTTTACCTGATTTTCGTAAAACCTTTGAGATAGAATGTGATGCTTCTGGTATAGGTATTGGAGCTGTTTTGATGCAGGATAAGAAACATATAGCCTATTTCAGTGAGAAGCTTGGAGGAGCCACCCTCAACTATCCAACCTACGACAAGGAATTGTACGCCTTGGTCTGTGCTTTGCAAACTTGGCAACACTACTTGTGGCCTAAGGAGTTCGTGATTCACACTGATCATGAGTCACTCAAGCACTTAAAGGGCCAACAGAAGCTGAACAAAAGGCATGCACGGTGGGTTGAGTTCATAGAAACATTTCCGTATGTCATTAAATACAAACAAGGTAAAGAGAATGTTGTGGCAGATGCATTGTCAAGGAGGTATGCCTTAATCTCTACTCTTGATGCTAAGTTGTTAGGTTTTGAAAAACTTAAAGAAATATATGAAACTGATCCTAAATTTAAAGATGTATACATTGCTAGCAAAAAGTTTGCTTCAGGAAAATACTATCGGCATGAAGGATTCCTATTTTATGATAATAGATTATGTGTGCCTAACTGTTCTATTCAAGACTTGCTAGTTAGGGAAGCTCATGGAGGTGGACTGATGGGGCATTTTGGAGTTGCCAAAACCCTTAAAGTAATGCAAGATCATTTCCATTGGCCACACATGAAGAGAGACGTAGAAAGAATCTGTGCAAGGTGTGCCACATGCAAACAGGCTAAGTCTAAGGTTCAACCCCACGGTTTGTACACTCCTTTACCCATTCCTACTCATCCATGGATTGACATATCAATGGACTTTGTGGTTGGTTTGCCTAGAACTAAGACAGGAAAGGATTCTATCTTTGTTGTGGTTAATAGATTCTCTAAGAAGGCTCATTTTATAGCATGTCACAAGACTGATGATGCATTGCATATAGCCAATCTGTTCTTTAAAGAGGTAGTTCGCTTACATGGAATGCCTAGGACCATAGTTTCTGATAGCGACACTAAGTTCTTGAGTTACTTTTGGAAAACTATTTGGTCTAAATTAGGAACTAAGTTGGTATTCTCTACAACATGTCACCCACAAACGGATGGTCAAACTGAAGTAGTTAATAGAACCTTGTCTACTTTATTGCGTGCATTAATCAAACGAAATCTTAGAACATGGGAAGAATGTTTACCACATGCTGAATTTGCATATAACCATTATGTACATTCTGCTTCTAAGTATTCTCCTTTTCAAATTGTGTATGGTTTCAATTCTGTATCTCCTTTGGATCTAACCCCTTTGCTTTTAAGTGAAAGAGCTAGTATTGATGGAAAAAGAAAAGCTGAGATTGTTAAACAGATCCATGAGAATGCAAGGAAGAATATTGAGGCCAGAACCCAACAATATGCAAGAAAGGCCAACAAAGGAAGACGTGAAATGGTATTTGAGGTGGGAGACCTCGTGTGGGTTCACTTGAGGAAAGAAAGATTTCCAGCTGAAAGAAAATCCAAACTTATGCCCAGAATTGATGGACCTTTCAAGATAGTTCAGAAGATCAGCCACAACGCCTACCAAATTGATCTTCAAGGTAAGTATAATGTGAGTTCAAGCTTCAATGTTTCTGATCTTGTGCCTTTCATTGCAGATGAACCAGATTTGAGGTCAAATCCTTTTCAAGAGGAGGGGGATGATACGAGCATGGAAAGCACACAAAAGGAGAAGCTCATGGCTAGGAATGAACCAGTGGAACATGAAGAAGCTCTTGCACTACCAGCTGGACCATTAACCGGAGCCAAGGCCAAGAAACTCAAAGATGCAATCAGCAGCATGCTCAACAAAGAGAATGCACAACAAATTCACTTGAGCTTGAATGGAGAAGTGCCTAAAAGCACTCTGATTTTAGTACAAGCTCAAGACAGCATACAAATGGGTATGTGATCCATTTGTACCCTTTTTCCCTTATCCAAGTTTTCTCCCATTGGGTTTTCTTGGTAAGGTTTTTAATGAGGCAAATGAATCACATTACAACCAGCCCAATTTGTTGTTTAAAATCAAAAGGAGTTCAATTAAAAATGCTCAAAATTGGCGTCATCAAAGGGGGGGAAAAGTGTCTACATTCATAGTCAAAATAAGAGTTAATGAAGTCAAGGTGTTTGGTCAAGGTCTTTGGTCAAGTCTTCCCTTGTAATTGTAACCAATTTAATGTTGTAGGCTCCTCATATTTACGTCCCCTTATAGTATAAATAGGGGCTTTCAGTTGTAAACTTGAGCATTCAACTTTTCAAATAAAAACAGCTTCTTTTCTTAAGTTTGAGAGTGATTCTCTTCTTAATCTGTTTGTTGGTGTGTAATATCCTTCTGTCAACATTTAGCAGCCTTAGTGTGTAATATCTAAGCTACTATGTTCGGTAAATCAGTAGTCTTTCCGCAGCTACTGTGTGACCCTTCAATCCACAACCTTTGAACAGATCGGATTTCGATTCATTCTGTTGCAAAGCCTATCTCAACCGCATCCAAAAGTGCATTCCTTGGGAGGTTCGCATCAAAAGGCCTCCAAGTAATCCAATCTATGCCAAATTGCATGATGCCATGCAATATCCTTCATTTATAAGTATTTAGCCAAGGAGCACAAATGATCAGTTTATAATAATCATTTTACGTAGCTGATCAACTTGACATGTCATCACTACATCATGCTTAAATTTTTATTTAGAACTCAATTTGACATGATCCAACGTCCACGTTAATGTAGCTCAATTTTCCATACTGTGACAACATTTGAGATTGAAAAAGCTATTACAAAGCCTCCAAGTAATCCAATGTATCCCAAACTGCGTGATTCCATGCATTATGCTTCATTTATAAGCTTTTACTCAAGGAGCACCAATGATCAGTTTAGAATGATCATTTTAACTTGTCGATCAACTTGACATGTCATAAATCGTCCGTAAATTTATATTTAGAGTTCCAACGACATGAATCCAACACCCACGTTACTGTACCTTAATTTTCTATATTGTGACAACACTTGAGACGAAAATAGCTACTACAAAGCCTCCAAGAAATCCAATGTATCCCAAATAGCGTGACGCCATGCAACTTCATTTATACGCCTTTACTCAAGAAGAAAAAATGATTAGTTTAGAATGATCGTTTTAACTCGCTGAATTGCTTGACATCTGCGCATTAATTATTCCGTAACTTTTGATTTAGAGTTCAAAATGACACCAATCAAACGCCCACGTTAATCTAGCACAATTTTCTATATTGTGATAAAAGTTAAGACCAAATAGCTATGTGAAAGCCTCCAAGTAATCCAATCTATCACAAACTGCGTGATGCCATGCATTAAGCATCATTTATAAGCCTTTACTCAAGAAGCACCAATGATCAGATTAGAATGATCATTTTAACTAGCTGATCAACTTGACATGTTTGCACTAAATCGTCTTTCACTTTTGATTTAAAGCTCCAAATGACTTGAGTCCAACGTCCATGTTAAGCAAGCTCAATTTTCCATATTGTGACAACATTTGAGACTGAAAGAGCTACAAAAACACCTCCAAGTAATCCAATGTATCCCAAAATGCGTGATGTCATGCATTGTGCTTCATTTATAAGCCTTTACTCAAGGAGCATCAATAAGCAGTTTAGAATGATCATTTTAATTGGCCGATCAACTTTTCATGTCCGCACTATCGTCCATAACTTTTTATTTCGAGTTTTGAATGACATGACTCCAACTCCCACTTTAAGGGTAGCTCAATTTTATATATTTTGACAAAATTTATCACATAAATAGCTATGAAAAAGCCTGCAAGTAATCCAATATATACCAAACTTTGTGATGCCATGCAATATGCTTCATTTATAAGCTTTTACTCCAGGAGCACCAATGATCAGTTTAGAATGATCATTTTACCTATCTTATCAACTTGACATGTCCGCACTAAATCGTCTTTAACCTTTGATTTAAAGCTCAAAATGCCATGACTCCGACCCCAACATTAAGCTAGCTCAATTTTCCATATCGGGACAACATGTGAGACTGAAAGAGCTACTACAAAATCTTCAAGTAATCCAACGTATCCCAAACTGCGTGATGCCATGCAATATACATCATTTATAAGCCTTTTCTGAAGAAGCACCAATAATCAGTTTAGAATAATCATTTTAACTTGGCGATTAACTTGACATGTACGCACTAAATCATCTGTAACATTTAATTTAAAGTTCAGAATGACAATAATCCAACACCCATGCTAAGCTAGCTCAATTATCTATATTGTGGCAACATTTGATACTGAAAGAGCTATGACAACACACCCAATCATACAATGTATCCCAAACTGCGTGATGCCATGCATTATGCTTCATTTGTAAGCCTTTACTAAGGGAGCACCAATCGTCAGTTTAGAATGATTATTTTAACTGGTCGATTAACTTGTCATGTGTGCACTAAATAGTCTTTCACTTTTGATTTAGAGTTCAAAATGACATTAGTCCAACACCGACGTTAAACTAGCTCAATTTTCCATATTATGACAATATTTGAGATGCATTATGCTTTATTTATAAACCTTTACTTAAGGACCACTAATTATCAGTTTAGAATGATCATTTTAACTGGCCGATCAACTTGTAATTTCCAAACTAAATCGTACATAATTTTTAATTTGGAGTTCAGAATGACACGAATCCAAAACCCATATTAAGCTAGCTGAATTTTCTATATTGTGACAAAATTTAACACCGAAATAGCTACAAAAAGCCTCCAAGTAATCGAATCTATCCAAAACTACGTTATGCCATGCATTATGCTTCATTTATAAGCCTTTACTCAAGAAGCACCAATTATCAGTTTAGAATGATCATTTTAACTAGATGATCAACTTGAAATTTCCGCACTAAATTGTCTTTAACTTTTGATTTAGAGCTAAAATAACATGAGTCCAACGCCCAAGTTAAGCTAGATCAATTTTCCATATTGTGACAACATTTGACACTTAAAGAGCTACTACAAATTCTCCAAGTAATCCAGTGTATCCCAAACTCCGTGATGCCATGCATTATTCTTCATTTATAAGCCTTTAGTCAAGGAGCACCAATGATCATTTTGGAATGATCATTTTAACTAGCCGATCAACTTGCATATCCGCACTAAATCATCTGTAACTTTTGATTGAAAATTCAGAATGACACGAATCCAACGCCCACGCTAAGCTAGTTAAATTTTCTATATTGTGACAACATTTGAGACTTAACGAGCAATGAAAAAGCCTTCAAATAATCCAATGTATCCAAACTGCGTGATGCCATGTATTATGATTCATTTATTGCCTTTTTCTCAAGGAGCACCGATGATCATTAGAATGATTATTTTAACTAGCTGATCTACTTACATGTCTGCACTAAATCATCTTCAACTTTTGATTTAGATCTCAAAATGACATGAGTCCAACACCCACGTTAAGCTAGCTCAATTTTCCATATTGTGACAACAACATTTAAGAATGAAAGAGCAATGAAGAATCCACCAAGTAATCCAATGTATCCCAAAATACGTGATGTCATGCATTATGTCTCATTTATAAGCCTTTACTCAAAGATCACCAATAATCAGTTTAGAATGATCATTTAATTGGCCGATCAACTTATCATATCTACACTAAATCATCCGTAACTTTTGATTTATAGTTTAGAATGACACGAATAGAACGCCCACGTTAAGCTAGCTAAATTTTCTATATTGTGACAAAATTTAACACCGAAATACCTATGAAAAAGCCTCCAAGTATTCCAATCTATCCCAAACTGCGCGATGTCATGCATTATGCTTTATTTATAAGCATTTACTGAAGGAGCACCAATGATCATATTAGAATGATCATTTTAACTGGCCGGTCAACTTGACATGTCTGCACTAAATCGTCTGTAACTTTTGATTTAGAGTTAAGAATGAAACAAATCCATAGCCCATGCTAGCTAGCTATATTTTTATATTGTAAAAACGTTTGAGACTGAAAGAGCTACTAAAAACCCTCCAAGTAATCCAATGTATCCCAAACTGCGTGATGCCATGCATTATGCTTCATTTATAAGCCTTTACTCAATGAGCAACAATGATCAGTTTAAAATGATCATTTTAATTGGCCGATCAACTTGACATGTCCACACTAAATCGTTCATTACTTTTGATTTAGAGTTCAAAATGATATGTAACCAACGCCCATGTTAAGCTACCTCAATTTTCTATACTATTACAAATTTGAAGACCGAAATAGCTAGGACAAAGCTTCCAAGTAATCCAATGTATCCCAAAATCTGTGATGCCATGCATTATACTTAATTTATAAGCCTTAACTCAAGGAGCACCAATGATGAGTTTAGAATGAGCATTTTAACTGGCCAACCAACTTGACATGTCTGCACTAAATCTTCTGTAACTTTTGATTTAGTGTTTAGATTTACACGAATCCAATGCCCATGTTAAGCTCGCTAAATTTTGTATATAGTGACAACATTTCAGAATGGAAGAGCTACGTCAAAACTTGATTTAAGTAATCCAATTTATCACAAACTAGGTGATGCCCTGCATTACGCTTCATTTAAATTCCTTTACTCAAGGATCACCAATGATCAGTTTAGAATAATCATTTTAACTAGTTGATCAACTTGACTTGTAAGCACTAAATTGTCTTTAACTTTTGATTCATAGTTATAAATGACACGAATCCAACGCGCACGTTAATCTAGCTCAATTTTCAATATTGTGACAACATATGCGAGTGAAAGAGGTACGACAAAGCCTCCAAGTAATCCAATCTATACCAATATGTTGATGTCATGCACTGTGCTTCATTTATAAGCCTTTACTCAAGGAGCACCAATGAGCGGTTTAGAATGATCATTTTAAATGGCCGATCAACTTGACATGTCCGCACTATATCGTCCGTAAAATTTGATTTAGAGTTCAGAATCATATGAATCCAACACCCATGTTAAGGTTGCTCAAAGTTCTGTACTGTGAAAAACTTTAAGACCGAAATAGCTATGATGCGAACCTCCCAAGGAATGCACTTCTGGATGCGGTTGAGATAGGCTTTGCAACAGAATGAATCGAAATTCAATGTGTTCAAAGGTTGTGGATTGAAGGGTCACACAATAGCTGCGGAAAGAGTACCGATTTACCTAAGATAGTAGCTTAGATATTACACACTAAGGCTACTAAATGTTGACTGAAGGATATTACACACCAACAATCAGATTAAGAAGAGAATCACTCTCAATCCTAAGAAAAGAAGCTGTTTTTATTTGAAAGGTTGAATCATCAAGTTTACAACTGAAAGCCCCTATTTATACTATAAAAGGACGTAAATATGAGGAGCCTACAACATTAAATTGGTTACAATTACAAGGGAAGACTTGACCAAAGACCTTGACCAAAGACCTTGACTTCATTAACTTTTATTTTGACTATGAATGTAGACACTTTTCCCCCCTTTGATGACGCCAATTTTGAGCATTTTGAATTGAACTCCTTTTGATTTTAAACAACAAATTGGGCTGGTTGTAATGTGATTCATTTGCCTCATTAAAAACCTTACCAAGAAAACCCAATGGGAGAAAACTTGGATAAGGGAAAAAGAGTACAAATTGATCACATACCCATTTGTATGCTGTCTTGAGCTTGTACTAAAATCAGAGTGCTTTTAGGCACTTCTCCATTCAAGCTCAAGTGAATTTGTTGTGCATTCTCTTTGTTGAGCATGCGGCTGATTGCCTCTTTGAGTTTCTTGGCTTTGGCTCGGGTTAATGGTCCAGCTGGTAGTGCAAGAGATTCTTCATGTTCCACTGGTTCATTCCTAGCCATGAGCTTCTCCTTTTGTGTGCTTTCTATGCTCGTATCATCCCCCTCCTCTTGAAAAGGATTTGACCTCAAATCTGGTTCATCTGCAATGAAAGGCACAAGATCAGAAACATTGAAGCTTGAACTCACATTATACTTACCTTGAAGATCAATTTGGTAGGCGTTGTGGCTGATCTTCTGAACTATCTTGAAAGGTCCATCAATTCTGGGCATAAGTTTGGATTTTCTTTCAGCTGGAAATCTTTCTTTCCTCAAGTGAACCCACACGAGGTCTCCCACCTCAAATACCATTTCACGTCTTCCTTTGTTGGCCTTTCTTGCATATTGTTGGGTTCTGGCCTCAATATTCTTCCTTGCATTCTCATGGATCTGTTTAACAATCTCAGCTTTTCTTTTTCCATCAATACTAGCTCTTTCACTTAAAAGCAAAGGGGTTAGATCCAAAGGAGATACAGAATTGAAACCATACACAATTTGAAAAGGAGAATACTTAGAAGCAGAATGTACATAATGGTTATATGCAAATTCAGCATGTGGTAAACATTCTTCCCATGTTCTAAGATTTCGTTTGATTAATGCACGCAATAAAGTAGACAAGGTTCTATTAACTACTTCAGTTTGACCATCCGTTTGTGGGTGACATGTTGTAGAGAATACCAACTTAGTTCCTAATTTAGACCAAATAGTTTTCCAAAAGTAACTCAAGAACTTAGTGTCGCTATCAGAAACTATGGTCCTAGGCATTCCATGTAAGCGAACTACCTCTTTAAAGAACAGATTGGCTATATGCAATGCATCATCAGTCTTGTGACATGCTATCAAATGAGCCATCTTAGAGAATCTATCAACCACAACAAAGATAGAATACTTTCCTGTCTTAGTTCTAGGCAAACCAACCACAAAGTCCATTGATATGTCAATCCATGGATGAGTAGGAATGGGTAAGGGAGTGTACAAACCGTAGGGTTGAACCTTAGACTTAGCCTGTTTGCATGTAACACACCTTGCACAGATTCTTTCTACGTCTCTCTTCATGTGTGGCCAATAGAAATGATCTTGCATGACCTTAAGTGTTTTGGCAACTCCAAAATGCCCCATCAGTCCACCTCCATGAGCTTCCCTAACTAACAAGTCTCGAATAGAACAGTTAGGCACACATAATCTATTATCATAAAATAGGAATCCTTCATGCCGATAGTATTTTCCTGAAGCAAACTTTTTGCTAGCAATGTATACATCTTTAAATTCAGGATCAGTTTCATATAGCTCTTTTAGCTGTTCAAAACCTAACAACTTAGCATCAAGAGTAGAGATTAAGGTATACCTCCTTGACAATGCATCTACCACAACATTCTCTTTACCTTGTTTGTATTTAATGACATACGGAAATGTTTCTATGAACTCAACCCACCGTGCATGCCTTTTGTTCAGCTTCTGTTGGCCCTTTAAATGCTTGAGTGACTCATGATCAGTGTGAATCACGAACTCCTTAGGCCACAAGTAGTGTTGCCAAGTTTGCAAAGCACGGACCAAGGCGTACAATTCCTTGTCGTAGGTTGGATAGTTGAGGGTGGCTCCTCCAAGCTTCTCACTGAAATAGGCTATAGGTTTCTTATCCTGGATCAAAACAGCTCCAATACCTATACCAGAAGCATCACATTCTATCTCAAAGGTTTTAAGAAAATCAGGTAAAGATAGAAGAGGTGCATGTGTAAGCTTTTCTTTCAAAGCTTGGAATGAGCTTTCTTGAGCTTGTCCCCATTTGAATCCTAAGTCTTTCTTGATTACTTCCGTAAGTGGGGCAGCAATAGTGCTAAAATCCTTGACAAAGTGTCTATAGAAGCCAGCTAGCCCATGGAAACTTCTCACTTCTCCTACTGTTTTTGGACTTGGCCATTCCTTAATAGCTTTGACCTTCTCCTCATCAACCTTAATACCATCTCCACTAATAACAAAGCCTAGGAACACAATGTTATCTGTACAAAAAGTGCATTTCTTAAGATTGGCATATAGTTTTTCTTTTCTAAGAACGCTTAGAACCAATGTCAAATGACTAGCATGCTCTTCTAGATTCTTGCTGTAAATTAAGATGTCATCAAAGTATACTACAACAAAGACTCCTATGAAAGCTCTAAGAACATGATTCATCAACCTCATGAAAGTACTAGGTGCATTTGTTAACCCAAATGGCATGACTAACCATTCATATAATCCATGCTTAGTTTTAAATGCAGTTTTCCATTCATCCCCTTCCTTCATGCGTATTTGATGGTACCCACTCTTAAGATCTATCTTAGAAAAGATTCTGGAACCATGCAATTCATCAAGCATGTCATCGAACCTTGGGATTGGATGGCGATACTTTACCGTAATGTTGTTGATTGCTCTACAATCAACACACATGCGCCAGCTGCCATCTTTCTTTGGCACAAGTAGAACTGGCACAGCACAAGGACTCATGCTCTCCCTGATGTAGCCCTTCTCCATTAGCTCATTAACTTGCCTTTGCACCTCCTTAGTCTCAACGGGGTTGGTTCTATAAGCTGGTCTATTTGGTAGTGAGGCTCCAGGTACAAAATCAATCTGATGTTCAATGCCTCTAATGGGTGGTAGCCCCTTTGGATTGTCTTCAGGAAAGACATCTTCATAATCCTGCAAAATAGAAGTCACTTCACTCGGTAATACCGGTGCAACATTAGTTAAGCTCATGAGAGCTTCCTTATAGATAAACAAAAGACCAGGTTGTTGTGAGAAGAGAGCCTTCTTAACTCCACCAGTTCTCACAAAGAAACTTGAGTACTTTTTGTTCTTGTTCTCACAGCCTCTGTCACTTTTGGTGCTTATGGTTTCTTTTGAAGTTCCAGCTGTTTTCCTTTGCTCCAACACGAGCTGATCTTGGTACACCTCCTGTGGTGTCATAGGAACAAGTGTGATCTTCTTACCTTTGTGTTCAAACGAGTGTTGGTTGGTGTAACCATCATGAATGACCTTTCGATCAAATTGCCATGGTCTTCCAAGCAGAATGTGGCCAGCCTCCATTGGTAAAACATCACAAAGGATCTCATCTTGGTACTTTCCAATGGTTATAGGTACCTTGACTTGGCTGCTTACCTTCATTTCGCCACACTCATTAAGCCATTGCAGCTTATACGGCTTTGGGTGCTTGAACACTTCCAGACCTAACTTGTTTACCATAGTTTCACTAGCCACATTAGTGCAGCTGCCTCCATCAATAATGATGCTGCAAACCTTTCCTTGGACGTGGCATCTTGAGTGAAACAGGTTCTCTCTTTGCTCATGTTCTTTGGTTTTGTTTTGTACGCTTAGGGTTCTTCTTGTTACCAATAATTCTCCTGCCATAGGAGGTTCAAGATGTTCTTCTGAAGAATCAGAAAAGACTTCTTCTTCCTCGGATTCTATTTCACCATTATCTAACACAATCATGATCTTCTTGTTGGTGCATTCGTTCGCATAATGCCCTCTTCCTTGGCATTTGAAACACTTCACATCTCTTGTTCTAGTAGATGTAGTAGCTTCAGATTTGCCCTTGACATCTTGAGTAGTGTTTGAAGGTTTGGAATCAACTTTACCCATCTGTTTTGCTTCCCTTTGGTAGCTAGGCTTATTGTTAGCTGCTCCATAGCTTGGCCTAGTATAACTTTTTCTTTTTAGCTGCTGTTCCACCAGTATAGCTTTGTGCAACATTACCTCTAGCTCCACATAATGCTCCAGCTCCATTCTATCTTGAATGTCACGGTTAAGTCCTCCTAAAAATCTTGCCATAGTAGCTTCTCTATCTTCTGAAATGTCTGCCCTGATCATGAGGGTTTCCAACTCCAGGAAATAGTCCTCAACACTTCGGCTTCCTTGATTGAGTCTCCTTAGCTTTTGGTGAAGTTCACGGTGGTAATGGCTGGGCACAAACCTTTTACTCATTATGGCTTTCATCTCAGCCCATGTTTCTACTGGATACTCACCATTACGTCTTCTGGAAGTCACCAATTGATCCCACTAGCTGAGTGCATACTCATAAAATTCAGTAGCAGCTACGCGGACCTTGTTCAGCTCGGAATAGTGTTGACAATTAAACACCAGCTCGATCTTCTTCTCCCATTCCAGGTAAGTGTCAGGATCATTTTTGCCATAGAATGATGGTATCTTAAGTTTATGACCTCCTAAGGTGTCATTAGGCTGACCCCTTTCTTCTCTTACACGTCTAGGCCTCCTATGGGTTCTCCTACTTCCTTCACTGCCACGGCTATAGTAGGATTGTGTTTCTTCATTTTGGCCACGTCTTAAGGGATTCCTGGTTCTCCTTGGGCCTCCTTCAGTGTTACTATTGTTCTGAACATCATCAAGCCGCAAATGAATGGCTTCCAGCTCTATTTGTAATGCTTTCTTCATTTCTGCTACTAGAGCCTCCATTAACAAGTTTGGTGCTTCTGAAGTTTGATTTCCTCCTGACATAGCTACAATTGCACTTAACAAATATGTTAAAAATACCTGTTCTGAAAAAAAAATTTTGATGGAAGATGAAGAGTTGCGAGTGTGTTATATTCTAATCTGAAAATGCAATGGGTTGGGGTCGATTTTGATGTTATAAATTGATGTAATATTTGATAAAAACAACAATGCAATTATATGAATAGGTTTTTTCGATTAATCAACTGATGCAAATCGATACACACAAGCTGATGCAATCTAAGCAGATGGAAATGGAGAGATATAGAAATGAGGGATAGGGATAACCAATCAGAAGTGTGCTCTGATACCAAATGATGTGAACCTCCCAAGGAATGCACTTCTGGATGCGGTTTAGATAGGCTTTGCAACAGAATGAATCAAAATTCAATCTGTTCAAAGGTTGTGGATTGAAGGGTAACACAGTAGCTGCGGAAAGACTACCGATTTACCTAAGATAGTAGCTTAGATATTACACACTAAGGCTACTAAATGTTGACTGAAAGATATTACACACCAACAATCAGATTAAGAAGAGAATCACTCTCAATCTTAAGAAAAGAAGCTGTTTTTATTTGAAAAATTGAATCATCAAGTTTACAACTGAAAGCCCCTATTTATACTATAAAAGAACGTAAATATGAGGAGCCTACAACATTAAATTGGTTACAATTACAAGGGAAGACTTGACCAAAGACCTTGACCAAAGACCTTGACTTCATTAACTTTTATTTTGACTATGGATGTAGACACTCCCCCCCCCCTCTTTGATGACGCCAATTTTGAGCATTTTGCATTGAACTCCTTTTGATTTTAAACAACAAATTGGGCTGGTTGTAATGTGATTCATTTGCCTCATTAAAAACCTTACCAAGAAAACCCAATGGGAGAAAACTTGGATAAGAGAAAAAGAGTACAAATGGATCACATACCCATTTGTATGCTTTCTTGAGCTTGTACTAAAATCAGAGTGCTTTTAGGCACTTCTCCATTCAAGCTCAAGTGAATTTGTTGTGCATTCTCCTTGTTGAGCATGCGGCTGATTGCCTCTTTGAGTTTCTTGGCTTTGGCTCGGGTTAATGGTCCAGCTGGTAGTGCAAGAGATTCTTCATGTTCCACTGGTTCATTCCTAGCCATGAGCTTCTCCTTTTGTGTGCTTTCTATGCTCGTATCAAGCTACGACAAAGCCTCCAAATAATGGAATCTATCCCAAACTGGGTGATGCCCTGCATTATGCTTTATTTGTACCCATTGTTCAATGAGCAGCAATGATCAGTTTAGAATGATCATTTTAACTAGCTGATCAACTTGACATGTCCGCACTAAATTTTCTTTCACATTTGATTTATATCTCAAAATGACTTAACTCCAACGCCCACGTTAATCTAGCTCAATTTTCAATTTTGTGACTACATTTGCGACTAAAAGAGCTACAACAAGGCCTCCAAATAATTCAATGTATCTCAAACAGTGTGATGTCATGCATTATGCTTCATTTATAAGCCTTTACTCGAGGAGTACCAATGATCAGTTTAGAATGAACATTTTAACTGGTCGATAACCTTGACATGTGCGCACTAAATCGTCTTTGATTTTGAGTTTCGAATGACACCAATCCAATGCCCACGTTAAGCTACCTTGATTTTCTATATTGTGACAAAATGTTAGATCGAAATAGCTATGATTAAGCCTCCAAGTAATCCAATCTATCTCAAACTACGTGAAGATTTGCATTACGCTTTATTTGTAAACCATTGCTCAATCAACACCAATGATCAGTTTATAATGATGATTTTAACTAGCTGATCCACTTGAAATGTCTGCACTAAATTGTCTTTAACATTTGATTTAGAGCTCAAAATAACATGAATCCAACGCCAACGTTAATGTAGCTTAATTTTCAATATTGTGACAACATTTGAGGCTTAAAGAGCTACGACAAAGCTTCCAAGTAATCCAATGTATCCCAAATTGCATGATGCCATGCATTATGCTTCATTTTTAAACCTTTGCTCAATGAGCACCAATGATCAGTTTAGAATGATCATTTTAACTAGCTGATCAACTTGACATGTCCACACTAAATCTTCCATAACCTCTTATTTAGAGTTCAGAATGAAACGAATCTACAACCAAGTTAAGCAAGCTCAATATTCTATATTGTGAGAAAATTTAACACTGAAATATCTACGACAAAGCCTCCAAGTAATCATATACCCAAACTGCGTGATGCCATGCATTATGCTTCATTAGTAAACCTTTGCTCAATGAGCACCAATGATCAATTTTGAATTATCATTTTAACTCCCTAATCAAGTTGACATGTCCGCACTAAATCACCATAACTTTTGATTTATTGTTTAGAATGACACGAATCCGATGCCCACGTTAATCTAGCTCAGTTTTCAATGTTGTGACAACATTTGAGACTGAAAAAACTACGATAAAGCTTCCAAGTAATCAATGTATCCCAAACTGTGTGATGCCATGCATTGTGCTTCATTTATAAGCATTTACTCAAGGAGCACCAATGATCAGTTAAGAATAATCATTTTAATTGGCCGATCTACTTGACATGTACGCACTAAATCTTCCGTAACTTTTTATTTAGAGTTCAGAATGACACGAGTCCAATACCCATGTTAATCTAGCTCAATTTTTAATATTGTGACAACATTTGAGGTTAATAGAGATATGACAAATCCTCCAAGTAATCCAATGTATCCCAAATGGCGTGATGCCATGCATCATGCTTCATTTATAAGCCTTTACTAAAGGAGCACCAATGATAAGTTTAGAATGATCATTTTAACTAGCTGATCAACTTGCCATGTCCAAACTAAATCGTCCGTAAGTTTTGATTTAGAATTCCAAATGACACCAATCCAACGTCCACGTTAAGCTGGATCAATTTTCTATATTGGGACAAAATTTAATACCAAAAGATGTACAACACAGCCTCCAATCCAATCTACTCCAAACTGCGTGAAGCCATGCATTATGCTGTATTTGTAAACAATTTCTCAATTAGCACCAATTATCAGTTTAGAATGATGATTTTAAGTAGCTGATAAACTTGACATGTCTACACTAAATCGTCTTTAACATTTCATGAGCTCAAAATGAAAAATATCCAACGCCCACGTTAATCTACCTCAATTTTCAATATTGTCATAGCATTTGATACTGAAAGAGCTACGACAAAGCCTCCAAGTAATCCAATCAATTTTAGACTACGTGATGTCATGCATTATGCTTCATTTATTAGCATTTACTCAAAGAACACCAATGGTCAGTTAAAAATAATAAATTTAATTGACTGATCAACTTAACATGTACACACCAAAGCGGTCGTAAGTTTTGATTTATAGTTGAGAATGAGACGAATCCATTGACCAAGTTAATCTAGTTCAATTTTCAATATTGTGACAAAATTTTAGAATGAAACAACTATGATAAAGCCTCCAAGTAATCCAATGTATCACAAATGGCATGATGCCATGCATTATGCTTCATTTGTAAGCCTTTACTTAAGGAGCACCAATGATCAGTTTATAATGATCTTTTTTACTGGCCGATCAATTTGACATGTTCACACAAAATCGTCCGTAAGTTTTGATTTAGAGTTTAGAATGACATGAATCCAACGCTCACGTTAAGGTAGCTCAATATTCTTCATTGTGACAAAATTTAAGACAAAAATAGCTACGACAAAGACCCCAAGTAATTCATTTTATCCTGAAATGCGTGATACCATGCATTATGCTTCATTTCTAAACGTTTGCTCAGTTACAACCAATGCTCAATTTATAATGTTCATTTTAACTAGCTGATACAAATTGACATGTCCGCACTAAATCCTCTTTAACCTTTGATTTAGTGATCAAGATTACATTAATCCAATGCCCCCGTTAATCTAGCTCAATTTTTAATATTGTGACAACAATTGAGAAAGAAAAAGCTACAGAAAAGCCACCAAGTAATCTAATGTATACCAGACTACATGCTACATGCATTGTGCTTCATTTATAAGCCTTTACACAAGGAGCACCAATGATCGGTTTAGAATGATCATTTTAACTAACCGATCAAGTTGACATACCCCTACCAAATCGTCTATAACTTTTGATGTAGAGTTGAGAATAACAGGAATCCAATTTCCACGTTAAGATAGCTCAATTGTCTATATTGTGATAAAGTTTAAGACCAAAATATTTGCGACATAGCCTCCAAGTAATCAATTCTATCCCAAACTGCGTGATGCCATGCATTATGCTTCATTTGTAAACCTTTGCTAAATGAGCACCAATGATCAGTTTAGAATGATCAATTTAACTAGCCGATAAACCTAATATGTCCGCACTAACTCATCCGTAACTTTGATTTAGATCTCAAAATTACATGAATCCAAGACGCACATTAATCTAGCTCACGTTTTAATATTGTGACATTATCTGAGACTGAAAGGGCTACAACAAAGCCTACAAGTAATCCAATGAATCTCAAACGGCGTGATGCCATACATTATGCTTTATTTATAAGCCTGCACTTAATGAGCACCAATGATCAGTTTCGAATGATCATTTTAAATCGCCGATCAACTTTACATGTCTACACTAAATCGTCCATAACTTTTAATTTATAGTTTGGAATGACACGAATCCAACACTCATGTTAAGCTAGCTCAATTTTCTATATTGTGATAAAATTTAAGACTGAAATAGCTATGACAAAGCCTCCAAGTAATCCAATGTTTCCTGAACTGCGTGATGCCATGCATTATGCTTCATTTGTAAACCTTTGCTCAATGGGCACGAATGATCAATTTAACTAGCCGATAAACTTGACATGTCCGCACGTAATCGTCCATAACTTTGGATTTAGAGTTCAGACTGACACAAATCCAACGTCCATTTTTAGCTAGCTCAATATTGTAAATTGTGAAAAAATTTACCCAAATAGCTACGACAAAGCCTCCAAGTAATCCAATCTATCCCAAACAATGTGATGCCATGTATTATGCTTCATTTGTAAAATTTTGCTCAATGAGCACCAATGATCAATTTAGAATTATCATTTTAACTATATGATCAACTTGACATGTCCGCATTAAATCATCTTTAACATTTGAGTTAGAGCTAAAATGACATGAATCCAACCCTATGTTAATCTAGCTCAATTTTTAGTATTGTGACAGTATTTGAGACTTAAAGAACCACGACAAATCCTCCAAGTAATCCAATGTATCCCAAACTATGCGATGTCATGCATTATGCTTCATTTATAAGCCTTTATTTATGGAGAATCAATGATTAGTTTAGAATGATCATTTTAGCTGGCCGATCAACATGACATGTCCGCGCAAAATCGTCCGTAACTTTTGATTTAGAGTTTAGAATGCATGAATCCAACGCTCACGTTAAGCTAGCTCAATATTCTTCATTGTGACAAAATTTAAGACCGAAATAGCTATGACAAAGACCCCAAGTAATTCATTCTATCCTGAAATGCGTGATACCATGCATTATGCTTCATTTCTAAACGTTTGCTCAATTACAACCAATGCTCAGTTTATAATGTTCATTTTAACTAGCTGATACAACTTGACACGTCCGCACTAAATCCTCTTTAACCTTTGATTTAGAGATCAAGATTACATTAATCCAATGCCCACGTTAATCTACCTCAATTTTTAATATTGTGACAACTATTGAGACAGAAAAAGCAACAGAAAAGCCACCAAGTAATCCAATGTATCCCATACTGCGTGCTACATGCATTATGCTTCATTTATAAGCCTTTACACAAGGAGCACCAATGTTCGGTTTAGAATGATCATTTTAACTAACCGATCAAGTTGACATACCCCTACCAAATCTTCTGTAACTTTTGATGTAGAGTTGAAAATGACACGAATCCAATGTCCACGTTAAGATAGCTCAATTGTCTATATTGCGATAAAGTTTAAGACCAAAATAGCCGCGATATAGCCTCCAAGTAATCAATTCTATCCCAAACTGTGTGATGCCACGCATTATGCTTCATTTGTAAACCTTTGCTAAATGAGCACCAATGATCAGTTTAGAATGATCAATTTAACTAGCCGATAAACCTGATATTTCCGCACTAACTCATCTGTAACTTTGATTTAGATCTCAAAATTACATGAATCCAAGACGCACATTAATCTAGCTCACTTTTTAATATTGAGACATTATTTGAGACTGAAAGGGCTATGACAAAGCCTACAAGTAATCCAATGAATCTTAAACTGTGTGATGTCATGCATTATGCTTCATTTATAAGGCTGCACTCAAGGAGACCAATGATCAGTTTCGGATGATCATTTTAAATCGCCGATCAACTTGACATGTCTGCACTAAATCGTCCATAACTTTTAATTTATAGTTCGGAATGACACGAATCCAACACTCATGTTAAGCTAGCTCAATTTTCTATATTGTGATAAACTTTAAGACTGAAATAGCTACGACAAAGACTCCAAGTAATCCAATGTTTCCCAAACTGCGTGATGCCATGCATTATGCTTCATTTGTAAACCTTTGCTCAATGGGCACGAATGATCAATTTTACTAGCCGATAAACTTGACATGTCTGCACGTAATCGTCCATAACTTTTGATTTAGAGTTCAGAGTGACACAAATCCAATGTCCATGTTAAGCTAGCTCAATATTCTAAATTGTTACAAAATTGACCCAAATAGCTACGACAAAACCTCCAACTAATCCAATCTATCCCAAACAATGTGATGCCATGTATTATGCTTCATTTGTAAAACTTTTCTCAATGAGCACCAATGATCAATTGAGAATTATCATTTTAACTATCTGATCAACTTGACATGTCCGCATTAAATCATCTTTAACCTTTGATTTAGAGCTAAAATGACATGAATCCAACCCTATGTTAATCTAGCTCAATTTTTAATATTGTGACAATATTTGAGACTTAAAGAACTACGACAAATCCTCCATGTAATCCAATGTATCCCAAACTATGTGATGTCATGCATTATGCTTCATTTATAAGCCTTTATTCAAGGAGCACCAATGATTAGTTTAGAATGATAGTTTTCGCTGGCCGATCAACTTGACATGTCTGCACAAAATTGTCCGTAAGTTTTGATTTAGAGTTTAGAATGCATGAATCCAACGCTCACGTTAAGCTAGCTCAATATTCTTCATTGTGACAAAATTTAAGACCGAAATAGCTATGACAAAGACCCCAAGTAATTCATTCTATCCTGAAATGCGTGATACCATGCATTATGATTCATTTCTAAACGTTTGCTCAATTACAACCAATGCTCAGTTTATAATGTTCATTTTAACTAGCTGATACAACTTGACACGTCCGCACTAAATCCTCTTTAACCTTTGATTTAGAGATCAAGATTACATTAATCCAATGCCCACGTTAATCTACCTCAATTTTTAATATTGTGACAACAATTGAGACAGAAAAAGCAACAGAAAAGCCACCAAGTAATCCAATGTATCCCATACTGCGTGCTACATGCATTATGCTTCATTTATAAGCCTTTACACAAGGAGCACCAATGATCGGTTTAGAATGATCGTTTTAACTAACCGATCAAGTTGACATACCCCTACCAAATCGTCTGTAACTTTTGATGTATTGTTGAAAATGACACGAATCCAATGTCCACGTTAAGATAGCTCAATTGTCTATATTGCGATAAAGTTTAAGACCAAAATAGCCGCGATATAGCCTCCAAGTAATCAATTCTATCCCAAACTGTGTGATGTCATGCATTATGCTTCATTTGTGAACCTTTGCTAAATGAGCACCAATGATCAGTTTAGAATGATCAATTTAACTAGCCGATAAACCTGATATGTCCGCACTAACTCATCCGTAACTTTGATTTAGATCTCAAAATTACATGAATCCAAGACGCACATTAATCTAGCTCACTTTTTAATATTGAGACATTATTTGAGACTCAAAGGGCTATGACAAAGCCTACAAGTAATCCAATGAATCTTAAACTGTGTGATGCCATGCATTATGCTTCATTTATAAGGCTGCACTCAAGGAGACGAATGATCAGTTTCGGATGATCATTTTAAATCGCCGATCAACTTGACATGTCTGCACTAAATCGTCCATAACTTTTAATTTATAGTTCGGAATGACACGAATCCAACACTCATGTTAAGCTAGCTCAATTTTCTATATTGTGATAAACTTTAAGACTGAAATAGCTACGACAAAGACTCCAAGTAATCCAATGTTTCCCAAACTGCGTGATGCCATGCATTATGCTTCATTTGTAAACCTTTGCTCAATGGGCACGAATGATCAATTTTACTAGCCGATAAACTTGACATGTCTGCACGTAATCGTCCATAACTTTTGATTTAGAGTTCAGAGTGACACAAATCCAATGTCCATGTTAAGCTAGCTCAATATTCTAAATTGTTACAAAATTGACCCAAATAGCTACGACAATACCTCCAACTAATCCAATCTATCCCAAACAATGTGATGCCATGTATTATGCTTCATTTGTAAAACTTTGCTCAATGAGCACCAATGATCAATTGAGAATTATCATTTTAACTATCTGATCAACTTGACATGTCCGCATTAAATCATCTTTAACATTTGATTTAGAGCTAAACTGACATGAATCCAGCCCTATGTTAATCGAGCTCAATTTTTAATATTGTGACAATATTTGAGACTTAAAGAACTACGACAAATCCTCCATGTAATCCAATGTATCCCAAACAATGTGATGTCATGCATTATGCTTCATTTATAAGCCTTTATTCAAGGAGCACCAATGATTAGTTTAGAATGATAATTTTCGCTGGCCGATCAACTTGACATGTCTGCACAAAATCGTCCGTAAGTTTTGATTTAGAGTTTAGAATGACATGAATCCAACGCTCACGTTAAGCTAGCTCAATATTCTTCATTGTGACAAAATTTAAGACCGAAATAGCTATGGCAAAGACCCCAAGTAATTCATTCTATCCTGAAACGCGTGATACCATGCATTATGCTTCATTTCTAAACGTTTGCTCAATTACAACCAATGCTCAGTTTATAATGTTCATTTTAACGAGCTGATACAACTTGATACGTCCGCACTAAATCCTCTTTAACCTTTGATTTAGAGATCAAGATTACATTAATCCAATGCCCACGTTAATCTAGCTCAATTTTTAATATTGTGACAACAGTTGAGACAGAATAAGCAACAGAAAAGCCACCAAGTAATCCAATGTATCCAAGACTGCGTGCTACATGCACTATGCTTCATTTATAAGCCTTTACACAAGGAGCACCAATGATCGGTTTAGAATGATCATTTTAACTAACCGATCAAGTCGACATACCCCTACCAAATCGTCCGTAACTTTTGATGTAGAGTTGAAAATGACATGAATCCAATGTCCACGTTAAGATTGCTCAATTGTCTATATTGCGATAAAGTTTAAGACCAAAATAGCAGCGATATAGCCTCCAAGTAATCAATTCTATCCCAAACTATGTGATGCCATGCATTATGCTTCATTTGTAAACCTTTGCTAAATGAGCACCAATGATCAGTTTAGAATGATCAATTTAACTAGCCGATAAACCTGATATGTCCGCACTAACTCATCTGTAACTTTGATTTAGATCTCAAAATTACATGAATCCAAGACGCACATTAATCTAGCTCACTTTTTAATATTGAGACATTATTTGAGACTGAAAGGGCTATGACAAAGCCTACAAGTAATCCAATGAATCTTAAACTGTGTGATGCCATGCATTATGCTTCATTTATAAGGCTGCACTCAAGGAGACCAATGATCAGTTTCGGATGATCATTTTAAATCGCCGATCAACTTGACATGTCTGCACTAAATCGTCCATAACTTTTAATTTATAGTTCGGAATGACACGAATCCAACACTCATGTTAAGCTAGCTCAATTTTCTATATTGTGATAAACTTTAAGACTGAAATAGCTACGACAAAGACTCCAAGTAATCCAATGTTTCCCAAACTGCGTGATGCCATGCATTATGCTTCATTTGTAAACCTTTGCTCAATGGGCACGAATGATCAATTTTACTAGCCGATAAACTTGACATGTCTGCACGTAATCGTCCATAACTTTTGATTTAGAGTTCAGAGTGACACAAATCCAATGTCCATGTTAAGCTAGCTCAATATTCTAAATTGTTACAAAATTGACCCAAATAGCTACGACAATACCTCCAACTAATCCAATCTATCCCAAACAATGTGATGCCATGTATTATGCTTCATTTGTAAAACTTTGCTCAATGAGCACCAATGATCAATTGAGAATTATCATTTTAACTATCTGATCAACTTGACATGTCCGCATTAAATCATCTTTAACATTTGATTTAGAGCTAAACTGACATGAATCCAGCCCTATGTTAATCGAGCTCAATTTTTAATATTGTGACAATATTTGAGACTTAAAGAACTACGAAAAATCCTCCATGTAATCCAATGTATCCCAAACAATGTGATGTCATGCATTATGCTTCATTTATAAGCTTTTATTCAAGGAGCACCAATGATTAGTTTAGAATGATAATTTTCGCTGGCCGATCAACTTGACATGTCTGCACAAAATCGTCCGTAAGTTTTGATTTAGAGTTTAGAATGACATGAATCCAACGCTCACGTTAAGCTAGCTCAATATTCTTCATTGTAACAAAATTTAAGACGAAATAGCTACGATAAAAACCCCAAGTAATTCATTCTATCCTGAAATACGTGATACCATGCATTATGCTTCATTTCTAAACGTTTGCTCAATTACAACCAATGCTCAGTTTATAATGTTCATTTTAACTAGCTGATACAACTTGACACGTTCGCACTAAATCCTCTTTACCTTTGATTTAGAGATCAAGATTATATTAATCCAACGCCCACGTTAATCTAGCTCAATTTTTAATATTGTGACAACAATTGAGACAGAAAAAGCTATAGAAAAGCCACCAAGTAATCCATTGTATCCCAAACTACGTGCTACATGCCTGATGCTTCATTTATCATCGGTTTAGAATGATCATTTTAACTAACCGATCAACTTGACATACCCCCACCAAATCTTCTGTAACTTTTGATTTAGAGTTGAGAATGACACGAATCCAATGTCCACGTTAAGGTATGTCAATTGTCTATATTGTGATAAAATTTAAGACCAAAATAGCGACGACATAGCCTCCAAGTAATCCAATCTATCCCAAACTGTGTGATGACATGCATTATGCTTCATTTGTAAACCTTTGCTAAATGAGCAACAATGATCACTTTAGATAGATCAATTTAACTAGCCGATATATTTGATATGTCCGTACTGAATCGTCCGTAATATTTGATTCAGAGGTCAAAAGGACATGAATCTAATGCCCACATTAATCTAACTCAATTTTTAATATTGTGACATTATTGGAGACTGAAAGAGCTACGAAAAAACCTCCAAGTAATCCAATATATCCCAAACTGCGTGATGCCATGCATTATGCTACACTTGTAAACCTTTGATTAATGAGTACCAATGATCAAATTAGAATTATAAATTTAACTAGGAGATAAACTTGACATGTGTGCACTAAATCGTTAGTAACTTTTGATTTAGAGCTCAAAATGACATGAACCCCACACCCACGTTAATCTTGTTCAATTTTTAATACTGCAACATTTTTTGAGACTGAAAAAGCTACAACAAAGCCTCCAAGTAATCCAATGTATCCTAAATTGCGTGATGCCATACATTATGCTTCATTTATATGCCTTTACTCAAGGAGCACCAATGGTCAGTTTAGAATGCTCATTTTAACTTGGCGGTCAACTTTACATGTCCACACTAAATCGTCCAAAACTTTTGATTTTAAGTTCAAAATGTCCACGATAAGTTAGCTCAATTTTCTATATTTTGACAAAATTAAAGACCAAAATAGCTACGATAAAGACTCCAAGTAATTTTTCTATCCCAACTGTGTGATGCCATGCATTATGCTTCATTTGTAAACCTTTGGTCAATGAGTATCATTGATTTGTTTTGAATGAATCATTTAACTAGCCGAGAAACTTCACATGTCCACACTAAATCGTACGTAACTTTTGATTTAGAGTTCCAAATGACACGAATCCAACACACATGTTAAGCTTGTTCAATTTTCTATATTGTGTCAAAATTTAAGATCGAAATAGCAAGGGCAAATACTCCAAGTAACTGATTCTATCCCAAGCTGTGTGTTGCCATGCATTATGCTTCATCTGTAAACTTTTGCTCAATGAGCACCAATGATCAGTTTAGAATGATCATTGTAACTAGCTGATCAACTTGACAAGTCCACACTAAATCGTCTTTAACTTTGAATTAGAGCTGAAAATGACGTGAATCCAACACCCACGCTATATAGCTAAATTTTTAATATTTTGAAAATATTTGAGACCGATTGAGCTACGAAAAAGCCTCCAAGTAATCCAATCTATCCCATACTGCGTTATGCCATGCACTATGCGTCATTTGTTAACCTTTGATCAATGAGCACCAGTGATCAGTTTAGAATGATCATTTTAACTACCTGATAAATTTGATATGTTCGCACTCAATCATCCGTAACTTTTGATTTAGACCTCAAATTGACATGAATCCAACACCCAAGTTAATCTAGCTCAATTTTTAATATTGAGACATTATTTGAGACTAAAAGAGCTATGAAAAAGACTCCAAGTAATCCAATATATCCCAAACTATGTGATGCCATGGATTATGCTTTATTTATAAGATGTTACTCAAGGAGCACCAATGATCATAGGATGATCATTTTAACTGACCAATCAACTTGACATTTCCGCACTAGATCGTCCATAACTTTTGATTTAGAGTTCAGAATGACACAAATTCATCACCAACGTTAAGCTAGCTCAATTGTCTATATTGTGATAAACTTTAAGACTGAAATAGATATTACAAAGCCTCAAAGTAATCCATTCTTTCCGAAAGTGCGTGGTACCATGCATTATGCTTCATTTGTAAACCTTTGCTCAATGAGCACCAATGACCAGTTTAGAATGATCATTTTAACTAGCTGATCAACTTGACATGTCCACATAAATCGTCTTTAACTTTTGATTTCGATCTCAAAATGACATTAATCCAACACCCACATTAATCTAGCTCAATTTTTAATAGTTTGAAAATATTTGAAACCAAAAGAGTTAGGACAAAGCCTCCATGTCATCCAATCTATCCCAAACTGCGTCATGCCATGCACTATTCTTCATTTATAAACCTTTTATCAATGAGCACCAATGATCAGTTTAGAAAGATCAATTTAACTACCTGATAAACTTGACATTTCCGCACTAAATCATCCGTAACTTTTGATTTAGACCACAAATTGACATGAATACAATGCCCAGGTTAATCTAGCTCAAGTTTTAGTATTGTAACATTATTTGAGACTAAAAGAGATACGACAAAGTCCCAAGTAATCCAATTTATCTCAAACTGCGTGATGTCATGGATTATGTTTTATTTATAAGCCTTTACTCAAATAGCACCAATGATCAGTTTAGAATGATCAATTTAACTAGCAGGTAATCTTGACATTTCCGAACTAAATCGCCTGTCACTTTTGATTTAGAGTTCAGAATGAGACCAATCTAACATCCATGTTAAGCTAGGTCAATTTTCTATAATGTGACAAAATTTAATATTGAAATAGCTAGGACAACTACTCCAAGTATTTCATTTTATGCCAAACTGTGTGTTGCCATGCATTATGCTTCATTTGTAAACCTTTACTCCATGAGCACCAATGATCAGTTTGTAATGATCATTTTAACTAGCTGATCAACTTCATATGTACGCACTAAATCGCCTTCAAATTTTGATTTAGAACTCAAAATGACATGAATCCAACACCCACATTAATCTACCTCAAGTTTTAATATTGTGAAAATATTTGAGGCGGAAAGAGCCATGACAAACCTCCAAGTAGTAATATCTATCGCAAACTGCAGTATGCCATGCATTATGATTCATTTGTAAACCTTTGATCAATGAGCACAAATGATCAGTTTTGAATGATCAATTTATCTAGCCGATAAACTTGACATATCCGCACTAAATTGTCCATACCTTTTGATTTAGACATTAAAATGACATTAATCTAGCTAAATGTTAAATATTGTGACATTATTTAGGACTGTAAGAGCTACGACAAAGCTTGCAAATTATCCAATGTATCCCAAAGTGCGTGATACCATGCATTATGCTTTATTTATAAGCCTTTAGTCAAGGAGCACCAATGATCAGTTTAAAATGATCATTTTAACAGGCCGATCACTTGACATGTGCGCACTAAGTTGGCCGTAACTTTTGATTTAAAGTGCTGAATGACACGAATTCAACGCCCACGCTAAGCTAGCTCAATTTTTTATATTGTGATAAAAATTAAGATTGAAAGAGGTACAAAAAAGTCTTCAAGTAATCAATCTATCCCAAACTTCGTGATGCCATGCAGTATGCTTCATTTGTTAACATTTGCTCACTCAACACCAATGATCAGTTTGGAATGATCAATTTAACTAGCTGATAAACTTGACATGTCTGCACTAAATTCTCCGTAACTTTTGATATAGAGTTCAGAATGACAGGAATCTAACACCCACGTTAAGCTAGCTTAATTTTCTATATTATGACAAAATTTAATATCAAAATAGGTCGGACAAATACTCCAAGTATTTCATTCTATGCCAAACTTTGTGTTGCCATGCATTATGCTTCATTTGTAAACCTTTGCTCAATGAGCACCAATGATCAGTTTAAAATGATAATTTTAACTAGCTGATCAACTTGACATGTTCGCACTAAGTCGTCTTAAGCTTTTAATTTAGAGCTCAAAATGACATGAATCTACCACCCACGTTAATCTAGCTCAATTTTAAATATTGTGTGAATATTTGAGACCGAGAGAATCGTGACAAAGCCTCTAAGTAATCACATCTATCGCAAACTGCGTTATGTCCTGCATTATGTTTCATTTGTAAACTTTTGATCAATGATCAATTTATCTAGCCGATAAACTTGATATGTCCGCACTAAATCGTCCGTAACTTTTGATTTCGAGCTCAAAATGACATGAATCCAGCTCCCAAATTAATCTAGCTCAAGTTTTAATATTGTGACATTATTTGAGACTCTAAGAGCTACGACAAAGCCTCCAAGTAATCCAATGTATCCTAAAGTGCGTGATACCATGCATTATTTTTCATTTAAAAGCCTTAACTCAAGGAGCACTAATGATCAGTTTAGAATGATCATTTTAACTAGCTAATCAACTTGATATGTCCGCACTAAATCGTCTTTAGCTTTTGATGTAGATCTGAAAATGACATGAATCCAACACCCACATTAATCTTGCTCAATTTTTAATATTGTGACAATATTTGAGACCAAAAGAGGTACGAAAAAGCCTCTAAGAAATCCAATCTATCCCAAATTGCGTTATGCCATGCATTATGCTTCATTTGTAAACCTTTGCTCAATGATAAACTCCACATGTCCGCACTAAATCGTGTATAATTTTTGATTTAGAGTTCAAAATGATCCGAATCCAATGCCCACGTTGCGCTTGCTCAATTTTCTATATTGTGTCAAAATTTCCAACCGGAAAAGCTACCACAAAGACTCCAAGTAATTAATTCTATCCCAAATTGGGTGATGCCATGCATTATGCTTCAATTGTAAACCTTTGGTGAATGAGCACCAATGATCAGTTTAGAATGATCATTTTAACTAGCTGATCAACTTGACATGTCAGCACTAAATTGTCTTTAAGTTTTGATTTAGAGCTCAAAAATATATGAATCTAACGCCCATGTTAATCTAGCTCAATTTTTAATATTGTGCAATATTTGAGACTATAAGAGCTACGATAAAGCATCCAAGTAATCCATTGTATCCCAAACTGCGCCATGCATTATGCTTCATTTCTAAGCCTTTACTCTAGAAGCACCAATAACCAGTTTAGAATGATCATTTTAACAGTCCGATCAACTTGACATGTCCCCACTAAATCGTCTCTAACTTTTTATTTTTAGTTAAGAACAACACGAATCCCACGCCCATGTTAAGCTAGCTCAATTTTATATATTGTGATAAAATCTAATACCAAAATAGCTATGAAAAAAGCCTCTAAGTAGTCAATCTATCCCACACTCCGTGATGCCATGCATTATGCTTCATTTGTTAACCTTTTCTCAATGAGCATCAATGATCGGTTTAGAATGATCGATTTAACTAGCAGATAATCATGACTTGTCCACACTAAATCGCCCGTAACTTTTGATTTAGAGTTCAGAATGACATGGATCTTACACCCTTGTTAATCTAACTCAATTTTCTATATTGTGATAAAATTTAGTATCGAAATAGCTAGGACAAATACCCCAAGTATTTCATTCTATGCCAAACTGTGTGTTACCATGCATTATACTTCATTTGTAAACCTTTGCTCAATAAGAACCAATGATCAGTTTAAAATGATCATTTTAACTAGCTGATCAACTTGACATGTCCGCACTCAATCGTCTTTAACTTTTGATTTATAGCTCAAACTGACACGAATCCAACACCCACATTAATCTAGCTCAATTATTAATATTGTGAAAATAGTTGAGACCAAAAGAGCCACGACATACCCTCCAAGTATTCATATCTATCCCAAACGGCGTTATGCCATGCATTATGCTTCATTTGTAAACCTTTGATCAATAAGCACCAATAATCAATTTAGAATGATCAATTTATCTAGCCAATTAACTTGACATGTCCGCACTAAATCGTCTGTAACTTTTGATTTAGAGCTCAAACTGACATGAATCAAACGCCCAAATTAATCTAGCTCAATTTTCAATATTGTGAAACTATTTGTGACTAAAAGAGCGACAACAAAGCCTCCAAGTAATCCAATGTATCCCAAACTGCATGATGCCTTGCGTTATGCTTTATTTATAAGCCGTTACTCAAGGAGTGCCAATGATCAGTTTAGAATGATGATTTTAACTGGCCGATCAACTTGACATGTCCGCAGTAAATCTTCTGTAACTTTTGATTTAGATTTTGAATGACAGGAATCCAACGCCCACGTTAAGCTAGCTCAGTTATCTATATTGTGATAAACTTTAAGACTGAAATAGGTACGACAAAGCCTCTAAGTATACCAATATTTCCAAAAGTGCGTGATGTCATATATTATGCTTCATTTGTAAACCTTTGTTCAATGAGGACCAATGATCATTTTAGAATGATCAAGTTAATTGGCCGATAAACTTCTTATTTCTGCACTAAATCGTCCATCACTTTTGATTTAGAGTTCAGAATAACACGAATCCTATGCCCACGTTTAGTTTTCTCAATTTTCTATATTGTGTCAAAATTTAAGATCGAAATAGCAGGACAAATACTCCAAGTAATTCATTCTATCCCAGATTGTGTGTTGCCATGCATTATGCTTCATTTGTAAATCTTTCCTCAATGAGCACTAATGATCAGTTTAGAATGCTCATTTTCACTAGCTGATCAACTTGTCATGTCTATAGTAAATCGTATTTAACTTTTGATTTAGAGCATAAAATGACATGAATCCAACACCCACGTTAATCTAGCTCAATTATTAATATTATGAAAATACTTGAGACCGAAAGAGCCACAAAAAACCCTCCAAGTAATCATATTTATCTCAAATTGTGTTATGCCATGCATTATGATTCATTTGTAAACCTTTGATCAATGAGCACCAATGATCACTTTAGAATGATCAATTTAATTAGCCTTTACTCAAGGAGCACCAATAATTAGTTTAGAATGATCATTTTCACTGGCCGATCAACTTGATATGTACGCACTAAATTTTTTTGTAACTTTTGATTTAGAGTTCAGAATGACACAAATCCAACGCCCACGTGAAGCTAGCTCAATTTTTTATGTGATAAAATTTAAAACCAAAATAGCTACGTATAAGTCTCCAAGTAATCAATCTATCACAAACTCAATGAGCACCAATGATCGGTTGAGAATGATCAATTTAACTAGTAGATAAACTTGATATCTATGCACTAAATATTCTGTTACTTTTGATTTAAAGTTCAAAATGACACGAATATAAAACCCATGTTAAGCTAGCTCAATTTTTTATACTATGGCAAATTTTTATATCCATATAGCTTGGACAAATACTCCGAGTGTTTCATTCTATCCCAAACTGTGTGTTGCCATACATTATGCTTCATTTGTAAACCTTTGCTCAATGAGCACCAATGATCAGTTTAGAATGATCATTTTAACTAGCTGATCAACTTCACATGTTCACACTAAATCGTCTTTAACTTTTGATTTAGAGCTCAAAATGATATGAATCCAACACCCACATTAATCTAGCTCGATTTTTAATAGTGTGAAAATATTTGAAACCGAAAGAGCTATGAAAAAGCCTTCAAGTAATCCAATCTATCCCAAACTGCGTTATGTCATGCATTATGCTTCTCTTGTAAACCTTTGATCAATTGGCACCAATGATCAATTTAGAATGATCAATTTAACTAGCTTATAAACTTGAGATGTTTGCAATAAATCATTCGTAACTTTTTTTTAGAGCACCAAATGACATGAATCCAACGCCCAAGTTAATCTAGGTGAGTTTTTAATATTGTGACATTATTTGAGACTAAAAGAGCTACAAGAAAGCCTTTAAGTAATCCAACGTTTTATATTGTGATAAAATGTAAAACCAAAATAGTTACGACAAAGCCTCCAAGTAATCCAATCTAGCCAAACTGCGTGATGCCATGGATTATGCTTTATTTATATGCCTTTACTGAAGGAGCACCAATGATGAGATTAGAATGATCATTTTAACTGGCCGATCAACTTGACATGTTTGCACTAAATCGTCCGTAACTTTTGATTTAGAAGTCAGAATGACACGAATCCATCGCCCACGTTAAGCTAGCTCGGTTGTCTATATTCTGATAAACTTTAACGCCGAAATGGGTATGAAAAAGCCTCCAAGTAATCCAATCTTTTCCAAAGTGCGTGGTGCCATGCATTATGCTTCATTTGTAAACCTTTTCTGAATTAGTAGCAATGATCAATTTAGATTGATCATTTTCACTAGCTGATCAACTTGACATGTCCGCACTAAATTGGCTTTAACTTTTGATTTAGAGCTTAAAATGATATGAATTTAACATCCACGTTAATCTAGACTGTAAGAGGTACAAAAATGCCTCCAAGTAATCCAATGTATCAAAAACTATGTGATGCCATGCATTATGGTCCATTTATAAGCCTTTACTCAAGGAGCACCAATCGTCAGTTTAGGATGATCATTTTAACTAGCCGATCAACTTGACATGTCCGCACTTCATCGTCCATAACTTTTGATTTGGTGTTCAGAATGACACGAATCGAACGCCTACATTAAGCTATCTCAATTATTTTCAAATTGTGATAAAGTTTGAAACCTAAATAGCTGCGAAAAAGCCTCCAAGTAATCCAGTCTATCCCAAACTACATTATGCCATGTATATGCTTCATTTGTAAACCTTTGCTCAATGAGCACCAATGATCAGTTTAGAATGATCAATTAAACTTGCCGATAAACTTGACATGCCCGCACTAAATTGTTCGTAACTTTTGATTTAGAGTTCAGAATGGCACGAATCCAAAACCCACGTTCATAAGCCAAATTTTCTATATTGTGACAAAATTTAGGATCAAAATAGCTAGGACAAATACTACAAGGAATTCATTCTATCCCAAACCGCATGTTGCCATGCATTATGCTTCAGTTATAAGCCTTTACATAAGTAGCACTAATGGTCAGTTTAGAATGATCATTTTAACTGGCTGATCAACTTGATATGTCTGCACTAAATCATCTGTAACTTTTGATTTAGAGTTCAGAATGACACGAATCCATCGCCCATGTTAAGGTAGCTCAATTGTCTATATTGTGATAAACATTAAGGCCGAAATAGGTATGAAAAAGCTTCCAAGTAATCCAATCTTTCCCAAAGTGCGTGATGCAATGCATTATGCTTCATTTGTAAACATTTGCTGAATGAGCACCAATGATCACTTTAGAATGAACATTTTAACTAGCTGATCAACTTGACATGTCCGCACTAAATCTTCTTTAACTTTTTATTTAGAGCTCAAAATGACATGAATCCAACACCCATGTTAATCTACCTCAATTTTTAATATTATGAAAATATTTGAAACCGAAAGAGCTACGACAAAGCCTCCAAGTAAACCAATCTATCCCAAAATGCGTGATGCCATGCATTATGCTTCATTTGTAAACCTTTGCTCAATTAGTACCAAAGATCAGTTTAGAACGGTTAATTTAACTGCCGATAAACTTGACATGTATGCACTAGATCGTCCATAATTTTTGATTTAGAGTTCAGAATGACAAGAATCCAATGTCCACGTTAAGCTAGCTCAATTTTCTATAATGTCACAAAATTTCTGACCGAAAAAGATACAACAAAGACTCCAAGTAGTTCATTCTATCCCAAACTGCGTGATTCCATGCATTATGCTTCATTTGTAAAACTTTGATGAATGAGCACTAATGATCAATTTAGAATGGTCATTTTCACTAGCTGATCAACTTGACATGTATGCACTAAATTACCTTTAACTTTTGATTTAGTGCTCAAAATGATATGAATTTAATGCACACGTTAATCTAACTCAATTTTTAATATTTTGACAATATATTAGACTGTAAGAGCTACGAGAAAGCCTCCAAGCAATCTAATGTATCCCAAACTGCGTGACGCCATGCATTGTGCTTCATTTATAAGCCTTTACAGAATGAGCACCAATGATCAGTTTAAAATGATCATTTTAACCTGAAATCCATGATACCATGCATTATGCTTCATTGAAATGCCTTTACTCAAAAAGCACAAATAATAAGTTTAGAATGATCAGTTTAGAATGATCACTTTAACTAGCTGATCAACTTGACATGTATGCACTAAATAATCTTTAACATTTTATTTAGACTTCAAAAGGACATAAATCCAAAGCCCATGTTAATCTAGCTCAATTTTCAATATCGTGACAACATTTAAGACTGAGAGAGCTGCCAAAAAGTATCCAAGTAATCCAATCTATCCCAAACTGCATAATGCCTTTATTCAATGAGCACCAATTATCTGTTTAGAATGATCATTTAGACTTGCCAATCAACTTGACATCTCCGCACTAAATCATCGATAAATTTTGATTTATAGTTCAGAATGACACGAATCCAACACCACGTTAAGCTAGCTCGATTTTCTATATTGCGATAAAATTTAAGGCCGAAGTAGCTACGACAAAGCTTCCATGTAATCCAATCTATCCCAAAATGCATGATGCTATGCATTATGCTTCATTTGTAAACCTTTACTCAATGAGTATCAATGATCAGTTTAGAATGATAAATTTAACTAGTCGATAAACTTCACATTTTCGCTCTAAATCGTCCTTAACTTTTGATTTAGAGTTCAAATTGACATGAATCCAATGCTCACGTTAATCTAGCTCAGTTTTCTATATTGTGACAGAATTTTAGTCTGAAATAGTTACGACAAAGCCTCCAAGTAATCCAATGTATCCCAAACTACGTGATGCCATGCATTATGCTTCATTTATAAGCCTTTACTCAAGGAGCACCAATGATCAGTTTAGAGTGATTATCTTAATTGGCCGATCAACTTGACATGTCCGCAATAAATCATCTGTAACTTTTGATGTAGAGTTCAGAATCACATGAATCCAACTCCCACGTTATGCTAGCTCAATTTTCTATATGGTGAAAACATTGGAGACTGAAAGAGCTACGAGAAAGACACCAAATAATCCAATGTATCCCAACTGCGTGATGTATTCATTATGCTTCATTTATAAGCCTTTACTCAAGGAGCACCAATTATCAGTTTTGAATGATCATTTTAACTGGCCGATCAACTTGACATGCTGGCACTAAATTATCCGTAACTTTTGATTTAGAGTTCAGAATGACAAAAATCCAACGCTCACATTAAGCTAGCTCAATTTTTTATATCGTGAAAAATTCTAAGACCGAAATAGCCACAACAAAGCCTCAAAGTAATCCAATCTACCCCAAAATTTGTGATTCCATGCATTATGCTTTATTTATAATCCTTTACGGAGCACCATTGATCAGTTTAGAATGATCATTTTAACAGGTTGATCAACTTGACATGTCTGCACTGAATTGTTCGTAACTTTTTATTTAGACTTCAGAAAAACACGAATCCAACGCCAACATTAAGCTAGCTCTATTTTCTATATCGTGACAAAATTTAAGAACAAAAGAGCTACGACAAAGCCTACAAGTAATCCAACGTATCCCAAACTGTGTCATGGCATGCATTATGCTTCATTTATAAGCCGTTAATCAAGGAGCATCAATGATCAGTTTTGATTGATCATTTTAACTAGCCGATCGACTTGACATGTCCGAACTAAATTCTCTGTAACTTTTTATTTAGAGTTCAAAATAATATGAATCCAATGCCCACGTTTAGCTAGCTCAATTTTTTATATTGTGACAACATTGGAGACTAAAAGAGCTACGACAAAGCATTGAAGTAATAGAATGTATCCCAACTACGTGATGTATTCATTATGCTTCATTTATAAGCCTTTGCTCAAGGAGCACCAATGATCAGTTTTGAATGATCATTTTAACTGGCCGATCAACTTGACTTGTCGACACTAATTGTCCGTAACTTTTGATTTAGAGTTCAGAATGACAAAAATCCAACGCCAACATTAAGCTAGCTCAATTTTTATATCGTGAAAAATTCTAAGACCAAAATAGCTACGACAAAGCATCCAATTAATCCAATGTATCGCACACAACGTGATGCCATGCACTATGCTTCATTTTTAAGCCTTTACTCAAGGAGCAACAATGATAAGTCTGGAATGACCATTTCAACTGGCCGATCAGCTTGAAATGTCCACACTAAATCTTACTTAACTTTTGATTAATAGTTCAAAATGACATGAGTCCAACACCCACATTAAGCTAGATCAACTCTCTCTATATTGTGATAAAATTTAAGATCGAAATAGTTACGATAAATCCTCCAAGTAATCCAATATATCCCAATCTGCATGATACCATGTATTATGTTTTATTTATAAGCCTTTACTCAAGGAGAAATAATTATCAGTTTCGAATGATCATTTTAACTGCCTCATCAAGTTGACATGTCCACACTAAATCGTTCGTAAATTTTGATTTAGTGTTCAGAATGACACAAACCAACGTCCACGTTACGCTAGCTCAATTTTCTATATTGTAACAATATTTGAGATTGAAAGACTTGGAACAAAGCCTCCAAGTAATCTAGTGTATCCCAAACTGCGTGATGCCATGCATTATGATTCATTTATAAGCCTTTACTCAAGTAGCACCAATGATCAGTTTAGAATTATCATTTTCGCTTGCCGCTCAACTTGATATGTTTGGCACTACAATACAAGAAAACATCAACATTTCTAACGGCATTTCCGATGGAATACCAAGGGAACTTCGTTCGTCAAGGATCCGTTGGTTGTTGCCGATGCCTGCACCGTCGTCGGGAAATCGATGGTAAACCCTGCAGCACACCATCGGTTTTCTGACAAAAGCGTTGTCGTCGGATATCCTCTTGAAACCGTCGCAAATTTCCGACGGCACCAAGACCATTAGTTTATTTCCGATGATGTCCCGACGGCATGTTTTTTTACAATATGTCGGGAATCCGTTGGAAATATACCGATGGGATAACCTCGATTTTTGTGAGATAGCCATCGGAAATATCCGACCGTTGTCGGAATCCATCGGCAATCCATCTGAAATTGAGGAATAATCTATGAAAAATTTGTGATTTCCGGGGGTGGTCGAAAACCATTGGAAATCTATCGGAAAGTTAAGAAAAATTGATTCACAATTTGTGATTATCCGATTGTGGTTGGAAACCATCGGAAATCCGTCGGAAATGAGAATATTCTTAAGAATAATCTTTTTAAATTTTGTGAATATCTGTTAAAAATTCGTAATAATCTGTTAAAAATTCGTAATAATCTCTTAAAAATTCGTGATAATCTCTAATTTTCAATATAAATACGCTATGATCATTCACAATTTCTTTAGAATAAAAAATCTTAAGAAAATGTGTTCTTCGGGTTCTTATGATTATTTTCGATCGTGGATGGATAAACCTCAATATGATTCAACAACGGGGGAATTGACTGATGAATTTGCGCGAGGTGTTGAAGAGTTCATGACATTTGCATCAAAAATATCATGACATCAGAATACGTCAAAATGTATTGTCCGTGTATTAAATGTCGAAATCATAGATTAATCTCTGTTAGTGAAGTACGTTATCATTTGTATAGGATTGGATTTATGCTGGGTTACAAAATTTGGTATTCACATGGAGAAACTGATGCAACGATGCAATATTATGGTAGTACTTCAAATAGGTTAGATAATACTAATGTTAGGCTAGAGGAACCGGCATCAGAATTTGATATAAACAGAGGTACGATTCAGATGGTGAATGATGCGTTTCGTGAACAAAGAGCATCGTACATTGAAGATAGGAGTAGAATAGAGGAACCTAATTTGGAAGCTCAGAAATTTTTTGATATGTTAGATGCATCCAAGAAGCCTTTGTATAATGGATGTAGAGAGGGATTATCGCCTTTATCTACTGCAAGCAGGTTGATGACGATAAAGACAGATTTCAACTTGGTTGAAGATTGTGTGAATGCGATAGCTGATTTTGTTAGAGATATATTACCTAAAGATAATATTGCACCTGCTTCATATTACGAGGTTCAAAAACTTGTAGCTGGTCTTGGATTGCCATATCAGATGATCGATGTATATATTGTGAACTGCATGATCTATTGGAGAAATGATGAAAACCGCATGAAGTGCCGATTTTGTCACAAACCTTGATTTCAAGAGACAAGCGGCAGAGTACCTATTCCGCATAAACGGATGTGGTATTTGCCATTAACAGAGAGATTAAAGAGGTTATATCAATCTGAACACATGGCAAAACCTATGAGATGACATGCAGAACATAATTCGAATGGAGAAATTGTGCATCCCTCGGATGCAGAAGCATGGAAACATTTTCAACAGGTTTATCCTACTTTTGCATATGAGCCTAGAAACGTATACCTTGGGTTATCTACAGATGGATTCAACCCTTTTGGGAAGCATGGGAGGCAATACTCGTTGTGGCCAGTTATCGTTACACCTTATAATTTGCCTCCTTCTTTGTGCATGAAACGAGAGTTTTTTTTCTAACAATTCTCGTCCCCAGCCTAGAGCATCCTAATCGATCGCTTGATATTTTCTTGCAGCCACTAATTCATGAGTTAAAAATATTGTGGAAAAATGGTGTCGAAGCATTCGATGTTTCCAACCAACAGAACTTCTTGATGCGAGTAGTACTTATGTGGATGATAAGTGATTTTCCAGCATATGGTATGTTATCAGGATGGTCTACGAGTGGAAGATTAGCATGCACATATTGTCAAGATAATACTGATGCATTCCAACTTAAACAGGGACGAAAGACTAGTTGGTTTGATTGTCATCGTCGATTTCTACCACAAGATTATCCATATCGCCGGAGCACAACATTGTTTAGGAAAAAAAAGAAAATTTGATGCTCCACCTCTTATTCTTGAAGGGAATTATATGATGACTCAACTTAGAGATTTTGGTGCTGAGAGAACGGCTTCAGGTGGAGGTAACTAACATTACCTTGTTGATGGTTGTGGCGAATACCATAATTGGCACAAGAAGAGCATTTTTTGGGATTTACCATATTGGAAGGACCATTTGTTGCACCATAATCTAGAAGTTATGCACATTGAGAAGAATTTTTTCGACAACGTAATGAATACCATTCTAAATGTACAAGGAAAAACAAAAGATAATTTGAAAGCTAGATTGTGTTTGCCGGATATTTTTTCCTGGAAGGAACTACATGTAATGTATAATGAAAAATCATTGTCTCCCGCATTCTGGTTGGATGCGCATGCAAAAGATGAATTCTTTGACTGGATTAAGCATAGTGTCAATTTCCAGATGGATACGCATCTAATCTTCGTAATTGTGTCGATACTATTGAAGGTAAATTTTCAGGGATGAAAAGTCATGATTGTCATGTTGTCATGCAAAGACTATTCCCATTTGCCTTTAGCGATCTGCTGCCTAAAAACGTCCACGGAGCAATTGCAGGTACGACGTTTACATTATTTTATATATAAATAATCATAATTTCATATATTATATGATATTAAAATATTTTTTATGTAGAGATTAGTGCTTTTTTCCAAAAAACGTCCACGGAGCAATTGCAGGTACGACGTTTACATTATTTTATATATAAATAATCATAATTTCATATATTATATGATATTAAAATATTTTTTATGTAGAGATTAGTGTTTTTTTCTGAGATTTATGTACAAGATCACTTACTGCAGACGATATCCAAAATTTGTAGGAAAAAATACCGGTTCTCATTTGTAATCTGGAGAAAATATTTCCACCAACATTTTTTTGATGTTATGGAGCATTTTCCTATTCACCTCCCTAGAGAAGCAGTGCTTGGAGGACCTGTTCAGTACCGATGGATGTATCCTTTTGAGAGATATATGTTCCACCTAAAGAAAAAAGTTAAAAATCTTGCCAGGGTTAAAGGTTCAATCGTTGCACAAAGTATTAATGAAGAAACATCTAACTTTGCCAGCTACTATTTTCCATCGCAAGTGCAAACAAAAAATAGATGACCTGCACAACATGATGATGGAGGAGAAAAACCAAGCTATCCAGTATATGTGCCAAAAATATTTGCACAAATTGGACGTTTAAGTGGAAAAGGGAATACGCGACGCATATCAGAGGAGGAACACAATCACTTGCATTTGTATATTTTGACAAATTGCGATGACGTTTTGGAATATGAAAGGTACATTCAATTAAATTTTGTTTTTAGTTGTTATTATAATTTATTGTTAATTATTTTTTTCATAATTAACATGATATACATGGAACAAATACGTGTTCATTATTCAGATTACAGCGAGAATGAGTTGGTTGAACTTAACAAAAGCGAATTTGCAAGATGGTTGCATTTTTATGTTAGTGTTACCACAATTATGTAATTTTCAATAATAGTTTACTATTTATATATATCTATATATATATATATTCATAATTGACTACATTCAATTATTTTGTAGGTTACTACAGGTCCTTCTAGGGGGATAACGTTTCCCACGTGGTTAGTTGAGTTGGTGACAGGTCCAACATTTACTGCAAAATCTTATCTAATGTATTGCACTCGTGGATATGCTTTTAAGAATCATCACGAAGGAAACACATACACAACTTGTAATTATGGTATTTCATCTCAATCGGAAGAAATTGTATACAACGGTGTTCTTCGCGAAATATTAGAAGTTCACTATCCAGGAATGATTGATTTGAGGTATATTGTGCTCTATTGTGACTGGTATTACCATGTCATGGGTCAATGTGAATACGAATTCGGTGTTACATCTGTCCACTCTCGTAAGCGACATCGAAAATATGATCCTTTTATACTTGCATCACAAGCGGACCAGGTTTGTTACATTCGATATCCTCGTGTGAGGAACAAGCAAGATCCTTGAATTACAGTGACCTCAATACATCCTAGAGGAATGGTATGTGGTATTATCGGAACAAGAGCCTATGAAACAAAGCACAATTGGTAACTTAGGTTCAATAGACACTTTTTGTGAAGTTAACCTTGTTGTTGATGACACCACGAACGCAGATTACAAAGTGATTTAGAAGAAGAGATTGGCGAGTTTGACGACCAAAATTCAGTTAATTCGGAATGTTCATTAGTTCATATTAAATTTGTAATAATAATATTTTTTCCATAATATAATTATATATAAATTATATTTTATAAATTCAGATTAAAATTCAGATTTAATAATTTGTTTTCCATATTTTACATAACTGACAGATTTCCGACGGATTTTTTAAGACCGTCGGAACGCCGTCCGGAATTCTTAATATAAATATTTTTTTGAAATATTGACATATGTAACCGACGGATTTTTGACGAATTTGGTAACTCTGTCGGAAAGCCGTCAGAGATTCTTAATATTTTTCGAAATATTGGTATACGTAACCGACGGATTTCCGATGGATTTGGTAACCGATGGATTTGAGGGCTCCATTAACCTTTAGAAAGTGATTAGCAGTAAATTGTTTTTGCTGACATTTTGTGATTCATTTGATTATGTCTGTTTTATGTCCCTGTGCAAGAAATATATCTGGATTTCGGTTTCAACTTCACATTAGTAATAGTCAAGGTGATAAGTACAATTCTGGTTAGGGATGAGCAGTTTTAGGATGTAACACACAAGCTTCCCCTTGTTTCATTTCCAAACATATTGGTGGCTGAATCTTTGAAACTTGGAATGATTGCTAAAGTAAGCTATGATGTTAGTTGCTGTGGTTACCGAATGAAAGAACATGAGAGGGTTGATATTATCGGTTTTTGGAAATTTACTAATACCGAATAATTGTTTGTCAATTCATTTACTAATACCGAATAATTGTTTGTATCGTTTGCATTATGTCGGTCTAGTCGTTTGTAGGTTCATATTTATTGATCCAATTATTTCCTAAAACAAAGGTAGGGTTATCCAGAAATAAGTAAAAAAACAAAAACAGTCTTGTGGATATCGTAATTAGCATGATCAAAATAGATTATGATAAACTAAAAAAAAGGTAAGGATAATACACCAACAAACTTATTTACACAATTTGGAGAAAACGTAATGCAAATGCTCCACCTTTGTATCAATGTGGATAATACAAGGTAAGGATAATACACCAAAAATGATTCATTTTTGTATCATTCTTGTAACCTGAATCAATGTGAACATCGTTATTTTTTGTTTCGAGCCATTATTTATTAAAAACCCATAAAATATCATTAAAAATTATTCTAAAAACTATTAATAAACTTTATTTAAATATTATTAAAATTAATTTTTTTTAAAATATCATAAACAGTAAAAATTATAGGTTTATTTTTAGTATATAAAGTTTAAGTTTAAGTTTTTATTGTTTAAGAGAAAATGGTAAATAGTAAATGTAGATAGATTGATAAAATGTCCCAATCATAGGTTGTATCAAGAATACCAAAGACGTGGTGCATCGTCGACTCCGAGTTGTATACCAACTCAAGTTCTAAAATCTGCAAATGATTCTTTCCGACCAATAACAATTGAAGAATTGGTTCAGCAGTTTGGCCGTGAACTTCTTATTTTTTTCCGATCCGAACCGTCAAGGAAATTCGACATGGTAAATTAAATTTTCTACAATTATATTTAAAATAAATATTTTAACAATATTCTATAGTTATATTTAAAATAATTATTATAATGCTATTCTAATAAAAATTCGCAGGTTTGGTATTTCAAACAACGGAATAAGCAAATCTATATTAAAGATGCTTCATTCTCTTTTGAACAAACCATATACCAAATTTAGAGATTCCGTACGAATAACGTCAGATTTGATTCAGGACGTTTGCAGTATGTTATTTAAATTTTAAATATACAATTGTTTTAAATAGTTTATAATAATATTTTTAGTAATATATAAGTAAATTTCGCAGCAAGAATTTACATAGGATCCCATGAACACAAAATTGGTGGATGAAGCTTTCAAAACAAAGACTACAGTACAATTTTCCCGCCACATGAACGAGTGGAAATAAAAAGGAAAAAAAGGAAAAGATAAACCAACAGGGTTGCATGAGTCGACTTGGAATGACTTTATTCGTTATTGAGAATCTTCCAACGCTGAGGTCATCTCGAGAACTAATTCGGGAAACTGGAAGAGCGACCGAGGAGGCAAAGGCATTTATATTCACAATGCCGGATCGACTACTTTTGAGACGAACCGATCAATTGGTAAATTAATTATTATATTAATTTTATTTATTATTATTTGAAAATTTTTAAATTATTAATTTAGAATTTTTTTACTTTTAGGTACAGGAAATTGGAGCACCTCCAGATCACTTGCAACTTCTCGAGGCTGTCCATACGAATAAAAAGATGGTCTCGTTACTGCGATCATCAAAAAGTAAAAAAGAAAAAAAAATGATATTTAACCCAGTAGTCTCAAGTAGGTTCTTCATCTTTGGTCACCGAATTGCCTCGTTCTGAGATTAACCGTCTCATTCTTGATGTCAGTTTGATTTTTTTAGTATAACCAATATTATAATAATTTTCTAATAATATTTTTTTGTTTTTACAGGAAGTACCATTTTCTAAGGATCGTCATCCAGGACTCAGGAGAGTTGCACATACCGATGGCACAACATTTGCAGCTAGAAACGAGGAGAATGAACAGTTGAAAGAAGAAATGGCGGCTATGAAAAATAGAGATGAATAATCTCAAAAGTATTGTAGAAATGATGAAAAACAAGTTGTCTGTTGATTTTTTTTCTCCTCTTTCTCCTCGGTACATTCCGACGGATGTTGTCGTCGGTAACTTCCGACAGCAAATTCCGTCAGAAATGTGTTGCCTACATCCTGATGGGTAAAAACCGTTGGGAAATATAATCCGTTCAAATTCCCGACTGCAACAGTCATCGGAAAGCTTTCCAACTCATATTTGTCAGGAATTTCCGACGGAAGTGTTCTATTGAATATCCGTCGGAGTTTTCCAATGGCAAAAGAACATTGAATATCTGTCGGAAGTTTCCGACGACATGTTTTCTCGCCAAGCCATCGGACATTCCCGATACATTTCCGACGGAATGTAATTTCCGACGAAATAGTTCAGATGGTGCATTTTCTTCAGAAAGTGGATGCGAATCAGTATTACCGACGTTTTTCCGATGAAACTGGCTGTCGGGAAAACGTTGTTTTCTTGTAGTGCTAAATCGTCGTTAATTTTCTATTTAGAGTTCAAAATGATACGAATCCGACGCCCACATTAAGCTAGTTCAATTTTCAATATTGTGACAAAATTTAAGACAGAAATAGCTAACAAAACCTCCCAATAATCTAATCTATTCCAAACTGCGTGATGCCATGCGTTATGCTTCATTTATAAGCCTTCACTCAAGAAGCAGCAATGATCAGTTTAGAATGATCATTTTAACTAGCTGATCAACTTGACATGTCCGCGTAAATCATATTTAACTTTTGATTTAGAGCTCAAAATGACATGAATCCAAGGCCCATGGTAAGCTAGCTTAATTTTCCATTTTGTGACAACATTTAAGACTAAAAGAGCTACGACAAAGCCTCCAACTAATCCAATGTATCCCAGTCATTTATAAGCTTTTAATCAAGGAGCACCAATGATCATTTTAAAATGATCATTTTAACTCGCTGACCAACTTGACATGTAGACACTAAATCATCCGTAACTTTTGATTTAGAGTTCAAAATGATACGAATTCAACACCCACGTTAAGCTAGCTCATTTTTCTATATTGTGACAAAATTTAAGACCGAAATAGCCACTACAAAGCCTCCAAGTAATCCAATCTATCCCAAACTTCGTGATGCCATGCATTATGCTTTATTTATAATCCTTTACTAAAGGAGAACCATTGATCAGTTTAGTACGATCAATGCATGAGTTTAGTACGATTATGCTCCAAAATGCCCCATCAGTCCTCCTCCATGAGCTTCCCTAACTAACAAGTCTCGAATAGAACAATTAGGCACACATAATCTATTATCATAAAATAGGAATCCTTCATGATGGTAATATTTTCCTGAAGCAAACTTTCTGCTAGCAATGTATACATCTTTAAATTCAGGATCAGTTTCATATAGCTCTTTAAGTTGTTCAAAACCTAACAACTTAGCATCAAGAGTAGAGATTAAGGCATACCTCCGTGACAATGCATCTGCCACAACATTCTCTTTACCTTGTTTGTATTTAATAACATACGGAAATGTTTCTATGAACTCAACCCACCGTGCATGCCTTTTGTTCAGCTTCTGTTGGCCCTTTAAGTGCTTGAGTGACTCATGATCAGTGTGAATCACGAACTCCTTAGGCCACAAGTAGTGTTGCCAAGTTTGCAAAGCACGGACCAAGGCGTACAATTCCTTGTCGTAGGTTGGATAGTGGAGGGTGGCTCCTCCAAGCTTCTCACTGAAATAGGCTATAGGTTTCTTATCCTGCATCAAAACAGCTCCTATACCTATACCAGAAGCATCACATTCTATCTCAAAGGTTTTAAGAAAATCAGGTAAAGATAAAAGAGGTGCATCTGTAAGCTTTTCTTTCAAAGCTTGGAATGAGCTTTCTTGAGCATGTCCCCATTTGAATCCTACGTCTTTCTAGATTACTTCCGTAAGTGGGGCAGCAATAGTGCTAAAATCCTTGAAAAAGCGTCTATAGAAGCCAGCTAGCCCATGGAAACTTCTCACTTCTCCTACTGTTTTTGGACTTGGCCATTCCTTAATAGCTTTGACCTTTTGCTCATCAACCTTAATACCATCTGCACTTATAACAAAGCCTAGGAACACAATGTTATCTTTACAAAAAGTGCATTTCTTAAGATTGGCATATAGTTTTTCTTTTCTAAGAATGCTTAGAACCGATGTCAAATGACTAGCATGCTATTCTAGATTCTTGCTGTAGATTAAGATGTCATCAAAGTATACCACAAAAAGACTCCTATGAATGCTCTAAGAACATGATTCATCAACCTAATGAAAGTACTAGATGCATTTGTTAACCCAAATGGCATGACTAACCATTCATATAATCCATGCTTAGTTTTAAATGCAGTTCTCCATTCATCCCCTTCTTTCATGCGTATTTGATGGTACCCACTCTTAAGATCTATCTTAGAAAAGATTCTGGAACCATGCAATTCATCAAGCATGTCATCTAACCTAGGGATTGGATGGCGATACTTTACCGTAATGTTGTTGATTGCTCTACAATCAACACACATGCGCCAGCTGCCATCTTTCTTTGGCACAAGTAGAACTGGCACAGCACAAGGAGTCATGCTCTCCCTGATGTAGCCCTTCTCCATTAGCTCATTAACTTGTCTTTGCAGCTCCTTAGTCTCAACGGGGTTGGTTCTATAAGCTGGTCTATTTGGTAGTGAGGCTCCAGGTACAAAATCAATCTGATGTTCAATGCCTCTGATGGGTGGTAGCCCCTTTGGATTGTCTTCTGGAAAGACATCTTCATAATCCTGCAAAATAGAAGTCACTTCACTCGGTAATACCGGTGCAATGTTAGTTAAGCTCATGAGAGCTTCCTTATAGATAAACAAAAGAACAGGTTGCTGTGATAAGAGAGCCTTCTTAACTCCACCAGTTCTCACAAAGAAACTTGAGTGCTTTTTGTTCTTGTTCTCACAGCCTCTGTCACTTTTGGTGCTTATGGTTTCTTTTGAAGTTCCAGCTGTTTTCCTTTGCTCCAACACGAGCTGATCTTGGTACACCTCCTGTGGTGTCATAGGAACAAGTGTGATCTTCTTACCTTTGTGTTCAAACGAGTGTTGGTTGGTGTAACCATCATGAATGACCTTTCGATCAAATTGCCATGGTCTTCCAAGCAGAATGTGGCCAGCCTCCATTGGTAAAACATCACAAAGGATCTCATCTTGGTACTTTCCAATGGTTATAGGTATCTTGACTTGGCTGCTTACCTTCATTTCGCCACACTCATTAAGCCATTGCAGCTTATACGGCTTTGGGTGCTTGAACACTTCCAGACCTAACTTGTTTACCATAGTTTCACTAGCCACATTAGTGCAGCTGCCTCCATCAATAATGATGCTGCAAACCTTTCCTTGGACATGGCATCTTGAGTGAAACAGGTTCTCTCTTTGCTCATGTTCTTTGGTTTTGTTTTGTACACTTAGGGTTCTTCTTGTTACCAATAGTTCTCCTGCCATAGGAGGTTCAAGATGCTCTTCTGAAGAATCAGAAAAGACTTCTTCTTCCTCGGATTCTATTTCACCATTATCCAACAGAATCATCTTGTTGGTGCATTCCTTCGCATAGTGCCCTCTTCCTTGGCATTTGAAACACTTCACATCTCTTGTTCTAGTAGATGTAGTAGCTTCAGATTTTCCCTTGACGTCTTGAGTGGTTGTTGAAGGTTTGGAATCAACTTTAGCAATCTGTTTTCCTTCCCTTTGGTAGCAAGGCTTATTGTTAGCTGCTCCATAGCTTGGCCTAGTATAACGTTTCCTTTTTAACTGTTGTTCCAGTAGTATAGCTTTGTGCAACATTTCTTCTACCTCCACATAATGTTCCAGCTCCATTCTATCTTGAATGTCACAGTTAAGCCCTCCTAAAAATCTTGCCATAGTAGCTTCTCTGTCTTCTGAAATCTCTGCCCTGATCATGAGGGTTTCCAACTCCTGGAAATAGTCCTCAACACTTCGGCTTCCTTGATTGAATCTCCTTAGCTTTTGGTGAAGCTCACGGTGGTAATGGCTGGGCACAAACCTTTTCCTCATTATGGCTTTCATCTCAGCCCATGTTTCTACTGGGTACTCACCATTACATCTTCTGGAAGTCACCAATTGATCCCACCAGCTGAGTGCATACTCATAAAACTCAGTAGCAGCTACGCGGACCTTGTTGAGCTCGGAATAGTGTTGACAATCAAACATCAGCTCGATCTTCTTCTCCTATTCCAGGTAAGTGTCTGGATCATTTTTGCCAAAGAATGATGGTATCTTAAGTTTAAGACCTCCTAAGGTGTCATTAGGCTGACCCCTTTCTTCTCTTACACGCCTAGGCCTCCTTTGGGTTCTCCTACTTCCTTCACTGCCACGGCTATAGTAGGATTCTGTTTCTTCATTTTGGCCACGTCTTAAGGAATTCCTAGTTCTCCTTGGGCCTCCTTCTGTGTTACTATTGTTCTGAACATCATCAAACCGCAAATGAATGGCTTCCAGCTCTATTTGTAATGCTTTCTTCATTTCTGCTACTAGAGCCTCCATTAACAGGTTTGGTGCTTCTGAAGTTTGATTTCCTCCTGACATAGGTACAAATACACTTAACAAATGCGTTAAAAATACCTGTTCTGAAAAAATATTTTCGATGGAAGATGAAGAGTTGCGAGTGTGTTATTTTCTAATCTGAAAATGCAATGGGTTGGGGTCGATTTTAATGTGATAAACTGATGTAATATTGGATAAAAACAACAATGCAATTATATGAATAGGTTTTTTTCGATTAATCAACTGATGCAAATCAATACACACAAGCTGATGCAATCTAAGCAGATGGAAATGGAGAGATATAGAGATGAGGGATAGGGATAACCGATCAGAAGTGTGCTCTGATACCAAATGATGCGAACCTCCCAAGGAATGCACTTTTGGATGCGGTTGAGATAGGCTTTGCAACAGAATGAATCGAAATTCAATATGTTCAAAAGTTGTGGATTGAAGGGTCACACAGTAGTTGCGGAAAGACTACTGATTTACCTAAGATAGTAGCCTAGATATTACACACTAGGGCTACTAAATGTTGACTAAAGGATATTACACACCAACAATCAGATTAAGAAGAGAATCACTCTCAAACTTAAGAAAAGAAGCTGTTTTTATTTGAAAAATTGAATTCTCAAGTTTACAACTGAAAGCCCCTATTTATACTATAAGGGGACGTAATATGAGGAGCCTACAACATTAAATTGGTTACAATTACAAGGGAAGACTTGACCAAAGATCTTGACCAAAGACCTTGACTTCATTAACTCTTATTTTGACTATGAATGTAGACACTTTCCCCCCCCCCCTTTGATGACGCCAATTTTGATCATTTTGAATTGAACTCCTTTTGATTTTAAACAACAAATTGGGCTGGTTGTAATGTGATTCATTTGCCTCATTAAAAACCTTACCAAGAAAACCCAATGGGAGAAAACTTGGATAAGGGAAAAAGAGTACAAATGGATCACATAACCATTTGTATGCTTTCTTGAGCTTGTACTAAAATCAGAGTGCTTTTAGGCACTTCTCCATTCAAGCTCAAGTGAATTTGTTGTGCATTCTCCTTGTTGAGCATGCGGCTGATTGCCTCTTTGAGTTTCTTGGCTTTGGCTCGGGTTAATGGTCCAGCTGGTAGTGCAAGAGATTCTTCATGTTCCACTGGTTCATTCCTAGCCATGAAGTTCTCCTTTTGTGTGCTTTCTATGCTCGTATCACCTCCAAATAATCCAATGTATCCCAAACTAGGTGATGCCATGCATTATGCTCCATTTATAAGCATTTACTCAAGGAGCACCAATGATCAGTTAAAAATGATAATTTTAATTGGCCGATCAACTTGACATGTATGTACTAAATCATCTGTAACTTTTGACTTAGGTTCAAAATGACACGAATCCAACGCCCATATTAATCTAGCAGAATTTTCAACATTGTTACAACATTTGAGACTGAAAGAGCTACACCAAAGCCTCCAAATAATCCAATGTATTCCAAACTGCTTGATGTGCTTCATTTATAAGCCTCTACGCAAGGAGCACCAATGATCAATTTAGAATGATCATTTTATAATATGCCGATTAACTTGACATATTCGCACTAAACCTTCCTTAACTTTTGATTTAGAGTTCAGAATGACACGAAGAATACCCACATTAAGCTAGCTTAATAGTCTACATTGTGAGAAAATTTAAGATCGAAAGATCTACGACAAAGCCTCCGAATTATTTAATCTATCCCAAACTGTGTGATTCCATGCATTATGCCACATTTGTAATCCTTTGCTCAGTAATCACCAATGATGAGTTTAGAATGATCATTTTAACTTGCTGATCAACTTCACTTGTCTGCACTAAATCATCTTTAACATTTGAATTAGAGTTCAAAATAACATGAATCCAACACCAACACTAATTTAGCTTAATTTTCAAAATTGTAAAAATATTTGAGACTGAAAGAGCTACGACAAAGCCTCCAGGTAAGCCAATGTATCCCAAACTGCGTGATGCCATGGTTTATGCTCTATTTATAAGCTTCTACTCAATGAGCACCAATGATCAGTTTAAGATGATCATTTTAACTGGCCGATAACCTTGACATGTCCGCACTAAATCGTCTGTAACTTTTGATTTAAAGTTCAGAATGACATAAATCAAACGTCCATGTTAAGCTAGCTCAATTTTTTATATTGTGATATCATTTAAGACTGAAATAGCCACAATAAAGCATCCAAGTAATCCAATCTATCCAAAACTATGTGATGCCATGCATTACGCTTCATTCGTAAACTTTCGCTCATTGAGCCCCAATGATTAGTTGAAAATGTTCAGTTTAACTAGATGATAAACTTGACATGCCAGCAATAAATCATCTATAACTTTTGATTTAGAGTTCAGAATGACATGAATCCAATGCCAACGTTAAGCTTGCTCAATTTTCTATATTGTGATAAAATTTAGGCCCGCAATAGCTACGACAAAGCCTCCAAACAATTCACTCTATCTCAAACTGTGTGATGCCATGCATTATGCTTCATTTTTAAATATTTACTCAATGAGCACCGATGATCAGTTCGGAATGATCAGTTTCTCTAGCTGATCAACTTGACAAGTATGTACTAAATCGTCCTTAACATTTGATTTATTGCCCAAAATGACATGAATCCAACGCCCACGTTAATCTAGTTCCATTGTAAATAATGTGAGAATATTTGAGACTTAAAGAGCTACAACAAAGCCTCTAAGTAATCCAATGTATCCCAAACTGTGTGATGCCATTGATTATGCTCTATTTATAAGTCTTTACTCAAGGAGCACCAATGAGCAGTTTAGAATGATCATTTTAACTGGCCGATCAACTTGACATGTCCGCACTAAATCGTCCATATTGTTTGTTTTATAGTTCAGAATGATACGAATCCACCGCTCACGTTAAGCTAGTTCAATTTTATATATTTGCTTGAAATTTCAAACTGAATTAGCTATGAAAAAGCCTCCATGTAATCCAATCTATCCCAAACTTCATGATGCCATGCATTATGCTTCATTTTTAAACCTTTACTCAATGAGCACCGATGATCAGTTTAAAATGATCATTTTAGCTAGCTGATAAACTTGACATGTCCGTACTAAATCATCTGTAACTTTTGATTTAAAGTTCAAATGACATGAATCCAAAGCCCACATTAATGTAGGTCAATTTTCAATATTGTGACAATATTTGAATATGAAAGAGCTACAACAAAGCCTCAAAGTAATCCAAACTGCATGATGCCATTGTTTATACTCTATTTACACCAATGATCATTTTAGAATGATGATTTTAACAGGCCAATCAACTTGACATGTCCACACTAAATTGTCCGTAACTTTGGATTTAGAGTTCAGAATGACAAGAATCCAATGCTCACGTTAAGTTAGCTCAATTTTCTATATTGTGAAAAGCTTCAGATTGAATTAGCTATGAGAAAGCCTCCATGTAATCCAAATTATCCCAAACTGCGTGATGCCATGCATTATGCTTCATTTGTAGGCATTTTCTCAATAAGCAACAATGATTAGTTTAGAATGTTCAGTTTAACTAGCTGATAAACTTAACATGTCAACCCTAAATGGTTTGTAATTTTTGATTTAGAGCTCGGAATGACATGAATCCAATGCCCACGTTATGCTTGCTCAATTTTTTATATTTTGACAAATTTTAAGAACGAAATAGCTATGACAAAGTCTCAAAATAATACAATGTATCCCAAAATTCTTGATGCAGTTATGCTTCATAGTCAAGTAGCACCAATGACCAGTTAAGAATGATCATTGTAATTGGCCGATCAACTTGACATGTATGCACTAAACCATCAGTAACTTTTGATTTAGAGTTCAGAATGACATGAATCCAACGCCCACGTTAATTTAGCTCAATTTTCAATATTGTGAAAGCATTTGAGACTGAAAGAGCTATGACAAAGCCTCCAATAATCCAATGTATTCCAAACTGCGTGATGCCATGCATTATGCTTCATTTATAAAGCTTTACTCAAGGAGCACCAATGGTCAGTTTAGAATGATCATTTTAAATGGTCGATCAACTTGACATGTATGCACTAAATTGTTTGTAAATTTTTATTTAGAGTTCGGAATGACACGAATCCAATGCCCATGATAATCTAGCTCAAGTTTCAATATTGTGAGAACAATTAAGACTGAAAGAGCTACCACAAAGCCTCCAAATAATCAAATGTTTTCCAAACTGCGTGATGCCATGCATTAGGTTTCATTTATGAGCCTTTACTGAAGGAGGATGAACGATCAATTTAGAATGATCATTTTAACTGGTTGATCAACTTGTTGTGTCCGCACTAAATCGTCCTTAACTTTTGATAGAGTTTAGAATGACATGAATCTAATGCCCACATTAAGCTAGCTCAATTCTCTATACTGTGACAAAATTTAAGACCGAAATAGATACGAGAAAGCCTCCAAATAATCCAATTATCCCAAACTGCGTGATGCCATGCATTATGCTTCATTGATAAACTTTTGCTCAAGGAGCATCGATTATAAGTTTAGAATGATAATTTTAACTAGCTGATCAACTTGACATGTCCGCACTAAATCGTCTTAAACATTTTAGTTAAAGCTCAAAATGATATGAATCCAACGCCCACGTTAATCTAGCTCAATTTTCAATATTGTGGCAATATTTGAGAATTAAAGAGCTACGACAAAGCCTCCAAGTAATCCAATGTATCCCAAACTGCGTGATGCCATGGATTATGCCGCATTTATAAGCCTTTACTCAAGAAGCACCAGTGATAAGTTTAGCATGATCATTTTAACTGGCCGATCAACTTGACAAGTCCGCCCTAAACCGTACATAACTTTTGATTTAGAATTCAGAATGACATGAATCGAAACGACCATGTTAAGCTAGGTCAATATTCGATATTGTGACAAAATTTGAGACCGTAATAGGTACGACAAAGCCTCCAAGTAATCCAATCTATCCCTCACTGCGTGATGCCATGCATTATGCTACATCTTTAAACCTTTGCTCAATGAGCACTAATGACCAGTTTAGAATGATCATTTGAACTAGATGATCAACTTGACATGTCTGCATTAAAACGTCTTTAGCATTTGATTTAGAGCTCAAAATTACATGAATCCAATGCCCCCATTAATCTAGATCAATTTTCAATATTATGACAATATTTGAGACGAAAGGAGCTGTGACAAAGCTTCTATGTAATCCAATGTATCAAAAGCTGCGTGATGCCATGGATTATATTGCATTTATAAATCTTTACTCAAGGAGGACCAATGATCATTTAACTAGCCGATCAACTTGACATGTCCGCACTAAATCGTCCGTAACTTTTGATTTAGAGTTCAAAATGACACGAATCCAACGCCCACGTTTAGCTAGCTCAATATTCTATATTGTGATGATATTTAAGACTGAAATAGGTCAAGAATACCTCCAACTAATCTAATCTACCCCAAACTGTATGATTCGAAACATTATGCTTCATTTGTAAACCTTTGCTCAATGACCACCATTGATTAGTTTATAATGTTTAATTTCACTATCCAATAAACTTGACATGTCAGCACTAAATCGTCTGTAACTTTTGATTTAGAGTTCAGAATGACATGAATCCAATGCACACGTTAAGCTTGCTCAATTTTTTCTATTGTGACAAAAATTTAAAACCAAAATGGCTACGACAAAGCCTCCAAGTAATCCAATCTATCCCAAATTGCGTGATATCATGAATTATGCTTCATGTGTAAACCTTTGCTCAATGAGCATCAATGATTAGTTGAAAATGATTATTTGAACAAGTTGATCAACTTGACAAGCCCGCACTGAATTGCCTTTAACATTTGATTTAGAACTCAAGATGATATGAATCTAATGCCCACGTTAATCTAGTTCCATTTTCAATAGTGTGATAAAATTTGAGGCTGAAACAGCTACGACAAAGCCTCCAAGTAATATAATATATCCAAACTGCATGATGCCATCCATTATGCTTCATTTATAAGCCTTTACTCAATGAGCACCAAAATCAGTTTAGAATGATCATTTTAATTTGCCGATCAACTTGACATGTCCACACTAAATCATGCGTAACTTTTGATTTAGAGTTCAGAATCACATGAATCCAACACCCACGTTAAGCTATGTCAATCATCTATATTGTGACAAAATTTAACACCAAAATAGGTACGAAAATGTCTCAAAATAATCCAATCTATCCCAAATTCCATGAAGCTAAGCATTATGCTTCATTTTTAAACCTTTGCTCAATGAGCACCAATGATCAGTTTAGAATGATCATTTTAACTAGTTGATCAACTTGATATGACCGCACTAAATCCTCTTTAACATTTGATTTAGAGCTCAAAATGACATGAATCCAACCCCCACGTTAACTAGCTCAATGTTCAATATTGTGACAACAATTGAGATAGAAAAAGCTACCACAAAGCCTCCAAATAATCCAATGTATTCCAAACTATGTGATGCCATGCATTATGCTTCATTTATAAACCCTTACGTAGGGAGGACCAATGTTCAGTTTGGAATGATCATTTTAACTGGTCAATCAACTTGACATGTCCGCACTAAATCGTCCTTAACGTTTGATATAGATTTCAGAGTTACATGATCTAATGCCCACATTAAGCTAGCTCAATTTTCTATACTGTGACAAAATTTAAAACCGAAATAGCTATGACAAAGCCTCCAAGTAATCCAATGTATTCCAAATAGCGTGACGCCATGCATTATGCTTCCTTTATAAACCCTTACTGAGGGAGGACCAATGATCAGTTTGGAATGATCATTTTAACTGGTCAATTAACTTTACATGTCCGCACCAAATCGTCCTTAACTTTTGATATAGAGTTCAGAATTACACGATCTAATGCCCACATTAAGCTAGCTCAATTTTCTATACTGTGACAAAATTTAAAACCAAAATAGCTATGACAAAGCCTCCAAGTAATCCAATCTATCCCAAACTGCAAGATGTCATGCATTATGCTTCATGTGTAAACCCTTGCTCAATGAGCACCAATGATCAGTTTACAATGATTATTTCAACTAACTGATCCATTCAACATGTCCACACTAAATTGTCCTTAACTTTTGAAATAGATCTGAAAATGACATGAAATCCCATACCCACATTAATCTAGCTCAATTTTCAATATTTTTACAACATTTGAGATTGAAAGAGCTACAACAAAGCCTCCAAGTAATCCAATGTATCCCAAACTGCATAATGGTATGCATTATACTTCATTTATAAGACTTTACTCAAGGAGCACCACTTACCAGTTTGGAATGATCATTTTAAATGGTCGATCAACTTGACATGTATGCAATAAATTATTTGTAAAATTTGATTTAGAGTTCAGAATGATACGAATCCAACGTCCACGTTAATCTAGCTCAATTTTCAATATTGTGACAATAATTAAGAGTGAAAGAGCTACCGTAAAGCCTCCAAATAATCCAATGTATTCCAAAATGCCAGATGCCATGCATTATGCTTTATTTATAAACGTTTGCTGAAGGAGGACCAATGATCATTCAGTACATTTCACCTTCTGAGTTAGAATAAATATATTTTCTAACCCTCTCTTTTAAATGAAAAGTGACTGGTCAATCAACTTGACTTGTCCGCCCTACATCGTCCTTAAGTTTTGATATAGAGTTTAGAATGACACGAATCGAATGCCCACATTAAGCTAGTTCAATTTTCTATAATGTGACAAAAATTAATACAGAAATAGCCACGAGAAAGCCTCCAAGTAATCCAATTATCCCAAACTGCATGATGCCATGCATTATGCTTCATTGATAAACCTTTGCTCAATGAGCACCAATTATTAGTTTAGAATGATCATTTTAACAAGCTGATCAACTTGACATGTCCGCACTTAATCTTCTTAAAATTTTGATTCTAAGCTCAAACTGATATGAATCCAACGTCCACGTTAATCTAGCTATATTTTCAATATTGTGGCAATATTTGAGACTTAATAAGCTACGACAAAACCGCCTAGTAATCCAATATATTCCAAACTGCGTGATGCCATGCATTATGCCTCATTTAAAATACTTTACTCAAATAGCACCAACGACCAGTTTAGAAAGATCATTTTTAATGGCCAATCAATTTGACATGTTCGCACTAAATTTTAGGTAACTTTTATTTAAAGTTCGGAATGACATGAATCCAACAACCACGTTAAGCTACGTCAATATTCTTTACTGTCACAAAATTTAAGACCGAAATTGCTACGACAAAGCCTCCAAGTTATCCAATATATCCCAAATTGTGTGATGCCATGCATTATACTTCATTTTTACACATTTTCTCATTAAGTAGCAATGATCAGTTTATAATGATCAGTTTAGAATGATCATTTTAACTAGCTGATCAGCTTGACATGTCCGCACTGAATCGTCATTAACTTTTGATTTAGAGCTCAAAATTACATGAATCTAATGTCCACATTAATATAACTCAATTTTCAATATTGTGACAATATTCGAGACTAAAAGAGCTACGACAAAGCCTCCAATGAATCCAATGTATCCCTAACTGCGTGATGACATGGATTATGCTCTTTTTATAAGCCTTTTCTCAAAAAGCACCAATGATCAATTTTGAATGATCATTTTAACCGGCCGATCAACTTCACATGTCTAAACTAAATCATTTGTAACTTTTGATTTAGAGTTCAGAATGCACGAATCCAATGCCCTCGTTATGCTAGCTCAATTTTCTATATTGTGACAAAATTTAAGAGCGAAATAGCTATGAAAAATTCTCCATGTTACACAATTGATCTCAAACTGCGTGATGCCATTCATGATGCTTCATTTGTAAACCTTTCCTCAATGAGCACCAATGATAAGTTTATAATGATCAATTTCTAGCCGATAAACTTGACATGTCCACACTAAATCGTCTGAAACTTTTGATTTAGAGTTCAGAATGACACGAATCAAACATCCATTTTAAGCTACTTCAATTTTCTATATTGTGACAACATTTAGGACTGAAAGCACTACCACCAAGCTTTCAAATAATCCAAACTACGATATGCCATGCATGATGCTTTATTGATAAGCCTTTACTCAAGGAGCACTAATGATTAGCTTAGAATGATCAGTTTAGAATGATGATTTTAACTAGGTCATCAACTTGACATGTCTGCACTGAAACATCTTTAATAGTTGATTTAGAGCTCAAAATAACATGAATCCAACGTCCACGTTAATCTAGCTCAATTTTCTATATTGTTCCAATATTTGAAACTCAAAGAGCTACAAAAAGCCTCCAAGTAATCCAATGTATCCCAAACTCATGATGCCATGGATTATGCTCTATTTATAAGCCTTTACTCAAGAAGCACTAATGATCAATATAGAATGATCATTTTAACTGTCCGATCAACTTCACATGTCCGCACTAAGTCATCCGTAACTTTTGATTTAGAGTTTAGAATGATACAAATCCAACGCCCACGTTAACCTAGCTAAATTTTCTATGTTTTGAAAAAATCTAAGACCACAATAGCTACAAAAAGCATCCAGGTAATCCATTCTATCCTAAACTGCGTGATGCCATACATTATGCTTGATTTGTAAACCTCTGCTCAATGAGGACCAATGAGCAGTTTACAATGATCACTTTAACTGGCCGATCAACTTGACATGTATGCACAAAATAGTCCGAAGCTTTTGATTTAGAGTTCAGAATGACACGAATCCAACGCCCACAGTAACCTAGCTCAATTTTCAATATTGTGACAATAATCGATACTCAAAGAGGTACGACAAAGCCTCCAAGTAATCTAATGTATCCCAAACTGCATGATGCCATGGATTATGCTCTACTATAAGCCTTTACTGAAGAAGCACCAATGATCAGTTTAGAATGATCATTTTATCTGGCCGATAACCTTATCATTTCAGGAGTATGTCATCCATAACTTTTTATTTAGAGTTCAAAATGACACGAATCCAACACCCACGTTAAGCTAGATCAATATTTTATACTGTGAAAACATTTGAGATTGAAAGAGTAACGAAAAAGCCTCTAACTATTCCAATCTATTCTTGACTGCGTGATGCCATGCATTATACTTCATTTGTAAACCTTTGCTAAATAAGCACGAATTATCATTTTAGAATGATGATTTTAAGTAGCTGATCCACTTGAGATGTCCGCACTATGTCATCCGTAACTTCTGATTTAGAGTTTAGAATGACACGAATCAAATGCCCACGTTAAGCTAGCTCAATTTTCTATATTGTGATAACATTTAATACCACAATATCTACGAAAAAACCTCCAAGTAATCCAATCTATCGTAAATTGCATGATGTCATGCATTATGCTTCGTTTGTAAACCTCTGCTCAATGAGGACCAATGAGCAGTTTAGAATGATCACTTTAACTGGCCCATCAGCTTGACATGTGTGCAGTAAATCTTCCAAAACTTTTGATTTAGAGTTTAGAATTACACGAATCCAAAGCCCATAGTAACTTAGCTCAATTTTGTATATTGTGACAACATTTAAGACTAAAAGAGCTACGACAAAGCATCCAAGTAATCCAATGTATCACAAAATGTGTGATACCATGCTTCATTTAGGAGCCAAGGAGCACCAATTATGAATTTAGAATGATCATTTTAACTGGCCGATAAACTTGACATTTCCGCAGTAAATCATCTATAACTTTTGATTTAGAGTTCAGAATGACACAGATCCAACGACCACGTTAAGCTAGCTCAGTTTTCTATATTGTGAAAACATTTGAGACTAAAAGACCTACGAAAAGGCCTCTAAATAATCCAATCTATTCTGGATCTCGTGATGCCATGCATTATACTTCATTTGTAAACCTTTGCTCAATGAGCACGAATTATCAGTTTAGAATGATGATTTTAACTAGCTGATCCACTTAACATGTCCGCCCTAAATCGTCCGAAACTTTTTATATAGAGCACATAATGACAAAAATCCAACACCCACGTTAAGCGAGCTCAATATTCTATATTTTCACAAAATTTAAGACTGAAATAACTACGACAAAGGCACCAAATAATCCAATCTATCCCAAACTGCATGAAGCCATGCATTATGCTTCATTTGTAAACCATTGCTCAATGAGCACCAATGATCAGTTTAGAATGATGATTTTAACAAGCTGATAAACTTGACATGTCCGCCCTAAATCGTCCTTATCATTTGATTTAAAGCTCAAAATAACACGAATCCAACGCCCACGTTAATTTAGCTCAATTTTCCATATTGTGATAATATTTGAGACCGAAAGAGCTACGAAAAAGCCTCCAAGTAATCCAATATATCCCAAACTACGTGATGCCATGCATTATACTTCATTTGTAAACATTTTCTCAATGAGCACTAATGATCTGTTTAAAATGATCATTTCAACTAACTGATCAACTTGACATGTCCGCAATAAATCGTCCTTAACTTTTGATTTAGAGCTCAAATGACATGGTGATACGAGCATGGAATGCACACAAAAGGAGAAGCTCATGGCTAGAAATGAACCAGTGGAACATGAAGAAGCTCTTGCACTACCAGCTGGACCATTAACCCGAGCCAAGGCCAAGAAACTAAAAGAGGCAATCAGCTGCATGCTCAACAAGGAGAATGCACAACAAATTCACTTGAGCTTGATTGGAGAAGTGCCTAAAAGCACTCTGATTTTAGTACAAGCTCAAGATAACATACAAATGGGTATGTGATCCATTTGTACTCTTTTTCCCTTATCCAAGTTTTCTCCCATTGGGTTTTCTTGGTAAGGTTTTTAATGAGGCAAATGAATCACATTACAACCAGCCCAATTTGTTGTTTAAAATCAAAAGGAGTTCAATTCAAAATGATCAAAATTGGCGTCATCAAAGGGGGGGGGGGAAAGTGTCTACATTCATAGTCAAAATAAGAGTTAATGAAGTCAAGGTCTTTGGTCAAGATCTTTGGTCAAGTCTTCCCTTGTAATTGTAACCAATTTAATGTTGTAGGCTCCTCATATTACGTCCCCTTATAGTATAAATAGGGGCTTTCAGTTGTAAACTTGAGAATTCAATTTTTCAAATAAAAACAGCTTCTTTTCTTAAGTTTGAGAGTGATTCTCTTCTTAATCTGATTGTTGGTGTGTAATATCCTTCAGTCAACATTTAGTAGCCTTAGTGTGTAATATCTAAGCTACTATCTTAGGTAAATCAGTAGTCTTTCCGCAGCTACTGTGTGACCCTTCAATCCACAACCTTTGAACAGATTGAATTTCGATACATTCTGTTGCAAAGCCTATCTCAACCGCATCCAGAAGTGCATTCCTTGGGAGGTTCGCATCATTTGGTATCAGAGCACACTTCCGATCGGTTATCCCTATCCCTCATCTCTATATCTCTCCATTTCCATCTGCTTAGATTGCATCAGCTTGTGTGTATTGATTTGCATCACTTGATTAATCGAAAAAAAACCTATTCATATAATTGCATTGTTGTTTTTATCCAATATTACATCAGTTTATCACATTAAAATCGACCCCAACCCATTGCATTTTCAGATTAGAAAATAACACACTCGCAAATCTTCATCTTCCATCAAAATTGTTTTTTCAGAACAGGTATTTTAACATATTTGT